>PVKA01047897.1:0-14074 GCA_004027165.1 Ctenomys sociabilis
TTCAAGTAAAACTTTTATTGAGGGTTTTGAGTGATACATAAACTGGTAAAAAATATTGTTGTGAAAATAGGCTCTTTTTGTCTACCACACATTATGCCAATTTCTTTTTTAAATTTTATTTACTTAGAAGCATCCAGAATGTCAACAAATCAGTTGCAACAATTTTTTTGCAATGAAAGAGTAGTATTCAGTTATCCACTGGTGCCCACTGAGATGGCAATAGAGATTGGGCATGGTGGCCTGCACCTGTAATCCCAGCTCTTGGGAGGCTGTAAACAGGCAGATCATTATGAGTCTGATCTAGTAGTGAGACTTGAACACCCTCCAGACTCTTCCCTAAAGTACAACAAAACAAAACGAAACAAAACAAAACACACACACACACAGACACACACACACACACACACACACACACAATTATTTCATATAAGGTGCATCAGAAACAACTGATGATGAAAAACTACCATCCCCATGTATAGCTAATTTGTGTTGTACACCAACAAGAACCTGCTTTAAATTTCCATGCCACTGATGGAAAAATACATGCTCCATCTTATGCGTAAGATGTTTGATGTTAAGACAGATAGTGAGGTCAAACCCACCTGCATATGTTGTAGGGCAATAACCAGACTCTCTTCTGGAGGGCCAACAACCCAACTTTGCAGACCAAAAATTAGAGAAAAAGAATGGCTGCAAGATAGCCAACACCCTGGCCCTAGGCTTCCAAGGCCAGCGAGGATGTAGGACATAGGAGAACCTACACTGCAACATCATGCAACTCAGCTGTGTCCCAAATCTTCTGATCAGAGAGATTATGGAGCCACATGAGGATGCAATTGATGATCTATGGTGTGCCTAAGGAGAATCACATGGAGAGAAAACTTTCTCTGAGGTCTTCACAGAGAGCAAACTGGTCAAGTAATGGCTGTGACCCACATGGCCAACACTGACAAAGGATCCACAAAGTGTGGCATAGCGTTTTGGGATAAGTCCCAAGAGAACTTTACTGACCTTGTCAGATACAAAAATTACATTTCCTGCCACATAGGTCTTGCCCTATCCAAGTCTCAACCATCCAGCAGAAAAGTACAGAAACGTGGCATGAAAAGTGAAGCCATGTCAATATGCCAAGCACAGAAGGCTCAAATCATCAGATTTGGACATTGCCAATCCTGTGGATAGCCCATTACTATCATGGACTGCTTGACTATATTGGAATACCTTGCTGAACCCATGCACCCACAATATTTGGACGGCAGTGGAATGCTGATGTCCGGCAAAACAAAACAAAACAAAACAAAACAAAAGGTGATACAAATGAAGGACCATTCCTGTCTGTATATGCAAAATGGTTAGGATGGATATATAGCTACTTTTTCCCATTCAATGAGAAGAAATATTTGCACTAATAGTGTTTGGATATGAGATCACACTAGCATCCTGTGCCATGAATGACCACTACAAAGACAATAATATGCAACGTATCAATTGTTGTAGCTCTCCTACTACCCTGTCTTGAAGCTCTCTCATTGCAATTTTTTCTCAATAAAATTAATAAGAAATAAATTTAAAAATTTGCATGCCAATTCACAACCCTCACACTGTACCAGGCAAGGTTAGTGGCTATTGAAAATATCACCAGGGCAGGGCTATCTAAAGACACATTCAATAGTGTGTTAACTATACAAAAAAAGACACTGTACAGTCTAAAAACAAATCTTATACAGCCTTACATTTCAATTTTTTTTCTTCAAAGACAGCGAGTTGTGTACAGGGGCGTTAAATGCTTTATAGACAAGAAAAAATAAAACTACACTACAGCCAACTTGTTCATCAACATCCTTTTCTTCATCCTCCTCATCCTCATCTTATTCTTCCTCCTCTTTATCCTCATCTTCCTCCTCCTCCTCCTCTTCCATCCCCCTCTTAGCAAAAGTGGGAATTGTCAAGGCTGAAAAAAGCAAGAAAAAGAAGGAAGAGGAGGAGGAAGAGGAAGATGATTCTCTTTTTTACTGCATCAGGTTTTTCTTTAGCGCAGTAGGCAGCGCTGTCCTTTTTGTACTTTTCCTTCTGCTTAGCAGCCTTCTTCTCTTATGGCTGCTTGTCATCTGCTGCAGTACCATTCCATATTTCTCCAAGTTTCTTTGCGACATCACCAGTGGACAGGCCAGGATGTTCTCCTTTGATGTTTGGGTGATACTCAGAAAAGAAAAGAACGAGGCCTCTGGGGCACAGTGGGATCCTTGAACTTCTTTTCTTTTCTCCTTTAGGAGGAACATAAGTTTTCATTTTTCTTTCATAATGAGCCTTGTCCATTTTTGCCATGTCTTCAAATTTTCTTTTTCTTTTTTTTTTGTTTTTAAAGCAGAGGTCATGTTCCACTTCTCTGAACACTTCTTAGAAAATTCTGTGAAAGTTAAATAGAAGCATCTGTGTGCTTCTTGTTCTCTTATCGGCAAGATTGCACAAAGAATGTATGATTACATCTTGCCTCTTGGCCTCTTAGGATCTGCTTTGCCATGTTTACTTGTTTTCCTCAGTGAGGCATGGAGTCACCCAGTGCCCCTCTGGCTCTCATTTGCCCTGGTGTTCTCTCTGTAGAGCTCAGGGTACTGCAATGGCTGTGAGAGTGGGAGCCAGATGCAGTCTCCTATGCCAATTTCTCAGCTCATGTACTTCTTTCCTATTTTCCATTTGTTCTACATCCTCCAAATTCCATGGGAAGGGTTAATAAAGCATATATATATATATATATATATATATATATATATATATATATATATATGCATATGTACATTTTTTTTCTTTGCAGTACTGGGGATTGAACTCAGGACCCTGTGCTTGCCAGGCAAGTGCTTATTCTACTGAGCTATCTCCCTGGGTCCTAAAGCCTTAATGTATGTAAATACTAAAATAAATGGAACATCGCTACTTTGCTGGTTTTCACTTATCGTAGGGATGTCTGCAACATGACCTCCACCATAAGTGAGGGACCACTGTACAACTTGAAGTCTAGGACTGGGTCGTTCCCTGCCTTGCCTTTGTTGCCGTGAGTGCTTCTGCTATTCTAGGTCTCCTCTAGTTCAGTACGAATTTTAGGATTGCTTTTTCCAATGCCATAAGAAATGTTATTGATATTGTGATTGATAATATTGGGTCTGCTTACCTAAGAATAGGGAATATATTTCCATTTCCTGATATCCTTTTTCCATCTCCTTTTTCTGAGTGCTATAGTTTTGTTGCAGAGGTCTTTCACTGCCTCGGTTAGGTTAATTCAAAAGTATTTCATTTTTCTTGATGTTGTTATGAAAAGTGTTGTTTCCCTAATTTCCCTCTCAGTGAATTTATTATTGTTGTGCTGAAGAACAACGATAGTGATTTTAGAGTGTTGACTTTGTATCCTGCCTTGTTGCTGAATTTGGTTATTAGTTCTAGGTGTCTTTTTGTTTTTTTTAGGGTCTTATATATAGAAGATCGTGTCATCTGTGAACAATGATACTGACCTTCTTTCCTCCCTATCCATATCCCTTTTATTTCTTTCTCTTCTCTAGTTGCTCTGGCTAAAATATGAGAACTGAATTGAGCAGGAGCAGTGATAACAGATATTCTTTCTTGTTACTGATTGTGGAGGGATGCTTTTAGCTTCTCTCCATTTAGTATTATGTTGGCTTTTCTAGGTCATAGATGCCTATTATCAACTGGAGCTAACGACCTTCTCTTCCTGTTTTCTTCAGGATTTTTATCATGACCAGATTTTAGATTTTGTCAAATGCTTTTTCCGCAGCTACTGAGATTTTTTGTCTTTGCTTTGTTTAAATGGTGTATTGCTTTTGTTGATTTGCATAGTTGCACCATTTCTGAATCCCTGGAATGATCATGATACATGCTCTTTTTGATGATTTGCTGCATTCTTCTTGCTAGTCAGGGACTTATTGAAGATTGTTAATGAGTTGGACTACAGCTCTTTTTTTTTTTTTTTTTTTGATTGAGTCCTTTTCTGGTTTTGGAAGCAGGGCAATGCTAGCTTCCAGGAATGACTTTGCTGGTAATGTTTTCATTTTGATTTAATTAAAGAGAGTAAGGAGTGCTGATATTAGATCTTCTTTAAAGTCCTTGTAGATAGGAAAAGCGAATCTATAGAGACCTGGGCTTTTCTTAGTTGGTAGGCTTTAAAAATTATTTCTTCATTTTCACTGACTGATACTAACTTAGTTAGTATTTTATATTTTCTTGGTTAAATTTTGGTAGTTCATATGTATCTAGGAATTTACTCATTTTTCCTGAATTTTCCATTTTGTTAGAGTATAGATTCTCAAATTAGCTACTGATCTTCTGGATTTCTACAGAATCTGTTGATCTTGGCTTTTTCATTTCTAATTCCACAGACTTATATCTTTTCTACTATTGTGAGATTACCTACTTTCTTTGATTCATTGATTCTTTGTATTATTTGATTGATTCTTTGTACTATTTTTTTTGTTCAATTTCATTAATTTCTGTTCCAATCTTTATAATTTCCTTCCTTGTACTTCCAGTTAGGATTGTTTTTGTTTTTCTAGGATCTTGAGGTATACCATTATGTTGTTTGAGTTCATGCTGTTACTCTGGTGTGGGAATTCACTGCTATAAACTTTTCTTACAGGACTGTTGTCACTGTGACACACAAGTCTCTGTATGTAACACTAGTTATAGTTTGATTGTAGCAACTGTCTAATTTCTTTTATTTTATCTGTGACTCACTGTTTATTCAAGAGGATATTATTTAATTTCCATTTGTTGGCATAGTTTCTATGATGTTCTTTGACATTGGTTTCTAGTTTCATTTCATTGTGATTAGGTAATATGTTTTGGACAATTCCAATTCTTTGTATTTAATTAAGCAATGCTTTATGATCTAGTATGTGACCTGTTTTGGAGAAACAGTCCATATACTATTGAGAAGACTATGTATTCTATATTTGCAGGATAGAACACTGTAGATATGTATTAAGTCTGGTTTCTTAATTTTTTAGGTTTCTTTCAACTCTACTATTTTTGTTGATTTTGTTGTCTAGTTGATCTGTTTATTGTGACAGTGGAATATTAATGTCTTCTATTACAGTTGTATGAAATTTTGTTAAATTCCATTAATGTTTGTTTTATGAAGTTGGGTATGCTAGTATTTGGTGCATTTGTGTTTCTGATTGTTAGCTCTTCTTGTTGAATTGTTCCCTAATCAATATGTAGTGAGTTTCTTTATCTCTTCTGATCACTCTTGGTTTGAAATTCATTTTATCTGAGATTAGTACAGCAGCTCCTGCTTTTCTCCATTTTCTCACTGGATAGTCTATTTTTTTCCCATCCTTTAATTTTTAATCTGTGGATATCTTTTTAAATCGTGTCTCTTGTGTAATGCATATTTTTGAGTTTTCTTTCTTGATGCATTCTGGCAACCGCTCTCCTTTGATTGGGTTATTGGAGATTAATATTGAGTGGTGTTGACTTATTCTTGTTATTGCATTATTTTCCTTTTTCTGATTTCCTCTTATTCCTCATTTTGCATAGTTGCTTATCCAACCCCATATATTCATCCTTTTTTATTTATTGGCATTGTTGACTTCATTGTTTCTTACTAGAATATTCTTGAGGATAATTTGTGATGTCATATTTGTGGTCATAGATTTTTGTAGAAGTACCTTATTCTTCACCGATTTAAAAGGAAAATTTGCAAGATGCGTAAGTTAGGGTCAGAAGATAATATCTCTTGGGTTTGAAATATTTTGTTGTAAGGCCTTCTGTATTTTAAGGTTTGTGTAGAAAAGTCCAGCATAATTCTAAGGAATTTATCTTTTTGTATGATTTGTTCCCTTTCTTTTATTGTTTTTAAGATTTTGCCCATATGATACATTTCTACTATTTGAGTATAATGTGGGATGGGGAAGTTCTCTTTTGGGCTTAGCTATTTGAGGCTGTATATGCCTCACTTATCTGTCTATTTTTTCCTTATATTTGGGAGGTGTTCTGCCATTATTTCTGTTAACACATTTTTAAGTGTCTTTTGTATTGTCTTCTGATTTCTGTCTTATTTCAGCTATTCCTAGATTAATTATAGCAGTTTTGGATCCATTTTTAATTTATCTCATGGGTTTTAAAGTGCCTTTGAAGAGTTGGTCCCTGAAGACATTACTGTCCTCTATTTCTGCAGTTCTGTCCTCACACTGGTCAAGCCTGCTGCCTATACCTTCAGCTCAAATTTTAATCTTCTGCATTTCCAATTTAAACTTTTCAATGCCTGTAATTATTTGGTAAACTAAATCATTCTTGTTTTCTATCAGTTTTCTTATTCCACTTAGCTTTTTATTAGTGTCTTCTAAGAAGACCTATATTTTTTTGGTTATTACTACCATTATCTGCTTTTTTATATGTTCTCCAATCCTGCTGAGTGTCTCTTTGAGCTGTTCTAACTTCTTCAACGCTTTCATGTAATTCTTGGGCGGAGGGTGGCTTCTGCTATTGCACCGACACAGTGCCCTTTTGACTAGGTTCAGGAGACTTGAGAATTTTGGGAAGCATTTTATTGCCTTTGCTTCTCATGTTTTTATTATTTTTATTTGTTTCTTTGTTTTGGTTTGTTCCAAGGTTTATGGATGCTTATAGTTTTAAGACTTTGTTGCTAATATAGAAATCTTTTTAGTTGCTCTTCAGTGTTGTACTCTGGGCCCAGGTAACTGTAATCCTTCTAGGATCTGACCACCTTAGTTACTTTGGGAGGGGAGAACAGAATGAAGTTAGTCCAGTAGCCAAGTTCTCTTAGAAAGTACTCTAGTATTGTTAGTGTCACAAAGGCAATCTGGGTGTTGGCTTACAGAGAAATAGTGATAGTTATGTTACCCTGTTAATGTTAAGTGAGTAGTCTATCATATATTGCCCAAGAAAAATTAGATAGTAATAGAGCACATGCATCAACTGTGTACCACCCTTAATCCTAGAAAAGAAATCAGCAATTATGATATAAACATTAAGGCAACCCAGGTATTGGGTAAAAGTAAAAAATCTTCCAAATTAAACACCAGCTCACAAAAACACAAGCAGACAGAAAGCAGCCAACCAAATGAAGGATAGGAATAAGCCAAAAGCAGAGAACATTGAGAAATAAAAGAAGAAATCTGCTTGTGCTTTTGATTATGTGATTATCTTCTAACTCCTATAGTTTTGGGGCAGTGTCCAGGTCAAGACTCATCCCTGTTCCTTGCTAGAGAGGGCAGTGAGAGTCCAGGTTCATGCTGGGGATTGTCAGAGCAGACAGGCAGTAGGGCGGGGGGGTGGGGCTTGTAATTCTAGGGCCTTCAAATCCTTGCAGAGTCAGGCAGAACCTGGTCTCTGGGTGTGGGGTGGAGCCAGGGTCATTCAGTATGAGACACTCTGGATTCCTCTTGCTAGCCTTTCCTGGATACATGATTACATGTCTCCCATGGCTGTCCTTCACCAAGTCACTGTGGGAGTAGGACGCTGGGAACCCTGACGTGAAGCCAAGCCACAGCAACTTTGCATCCAGCCTCAGTAGGCGCTTCTCGGAACAGCGCCTGCCTAAGTACTTTCTCAGAGAGTACGGTGGGCCCTTGAGCTGGAGGCACTCCTCTGTGGTTGGAGCACGCATGTCTTCCGGTCTGTTCCACTCTGGACTCCCACGCTTTACTATGTCTCTGTAGAGTCCATCTTCCTTTCCTTACAGGTCATGAGACAGGAAGAAAGCTAAGGTTGCACCTTCCTTTTTCCACACTGTGTTGTCTCTTTGGTTTCTTTGAATGCTCCAATTTTTCCCAGGATCTAAGTCCCATGTTATTTACTATTTGTTATTTTCCGGTATCTAAATTCTGAGTTTTGGAGAGGCTGATTTGTTCTTACTGCTATCTTCCCAGAAATCAGTCTCTCTTCCTCTCGTCTCCCTTCCTCTTCCCTCTCCCTCTTTCTCCTCTCTTCTCCCTCCTGTCCTCTCTTCAGTTTTGTTGTTACCCCTTTGCTCTCTTCCCATCCTTCCTTTCTTTCCTTCTCTCTCTCTTTCTCTTTCTTTCTTTCTTTCTTTCTTTCTTTCTTTCTTTCTTTCTTTCTTTCTTTCTTTCTTTCTCTCCTCTCCTCTCTTCTCTCTCTCCTTCCTTCCTTCTTTCCTTCCTTCCTTCCTTCCTTCCTTCCTTCCTTCCTTCCTTCCTTCCTTCCATTTCTCTCTCTCTCTGCCCTTCCCTCCCCAGTTCCTCTCTCTTCTCTGCCCCTTCCTTCCATATTCCAATATGGAGGGCTTGCCTTTTGGTTGATGGTATTTTGTAGCAGGTAAATCTAATGTGGTACTGATGTCTGAATTTAAATGTATAATTTGTTTTCTATTTGCCCATTTTGGTTTTTTATTCCTATTTTAACATTTTTCTGCCTTCCTTTGTAGTAAATATCTTACAATTTCATCTCAGCTTGCTTGTAAATTATTAGCTATGTATTTTGTTTTGTTTTTTAGTTGCTTTTAATATTAACCTTTAAATAGTTGCAATCTGTTTTCTTCAGTAATATATAACTTCAATTACACTTTGAAGAATCTTACAGTAGTATAGTTTATTTTTTCTATCTGACTCTATGGTTTCTTTGATTTTAACTAAATAGTCCCACATTTTCTAAATCCCATGAGGTATTGTTGTTGTTTTATTATTGAAATGGTAAACTTGCTCTTAAACTAATTAAAAGGTGTATGTGAAGACTTGTTTTTCCTATCTAGTTGTCTTAGTTAATTTTCTCTTGCTCCTGAGCCAAAATGCTGGACATCGAAAGTTAGAGGATGAAAGGTTTATTTAGCTCACAGTTTGTGGAGGTTTCAGCCCATAATCAACTGGCTCCAAAGCAGGTGGCATGGCAGAGGACAGCCGGTCATTTAGGTGGGAAACAGTAAAAGCATTGAGGGCGAAAGAAGCCTCTTCCTGTCCCTTACATTGTGTCTAGTCTATAGGGATTAGGGTGGTGCCAATCCAGTAAGTGGATTGACACAGCAATCACTTACTCTTAATTCCAGCACCCTTAATTCCAGCATTACACTGCAAATCAATCACATACTATAGATTTCTCACAGCCTCCTATGAGAAAACTCTGTGACTGCATGAGGCTTTGATGGAACATCTGAACACAAACAAAAACACTGGTTTTCATTTCTGTTATTTATTTCCTTGCATAGATTGAGAATTATCTGGAATATATTTTATATATTTCTATTGCTACAAAATTTTATTTAATATTTCTTATAGAACAAATGATATGCTGATTTGATTTTTTTTGTATGATAATGTTTACATTTCTTACTTAATTTTGAAAGATATTTTCACTGGCTAGAGAATGATAAAATGATTTTTACTTTAATTTAATTTTTGTACTTTAAATAATATTTTGCTTACACTGTTTATAATGAAAAAAATTGCTTTAATTCTTTGCTCGGGTTACAAGTATGTGCCACCATCTCCAACCTTTGCTATGTTCTTTTCTTTTCTTTTTTTTTGTATTTTAGGGAAGGGTCTACAAGGTGTTCAGGGTCTCACTATTATGATTCATAGTGATCTGCCTGTTTACAGCTTCCCAGAAGCTTGGATTACAAGTGTGTACCACCACATCAAGTCTCAGTTGCTGTTTTAGTGCACCCCAGGGGCAGGGGCTGCATGGCAGGCCTGAGGATCAAATCCCTGATCCCTGCACCTGCTTGCAGGTGCTTTAATCTGCTGAGCTATTATTTCCTTTGTTCTTATATAATATGTGTTTTTCTGTTTTTGTCATTAGCTCAAATCAATTTAATTTTTAATTTTCTCATATTGTTTGTGCTTTATAATCTGTTAGGATTCTTGGATGTGTAGAACTAGTTTTCATAAAATGTTGAATAACTGCAGCCATTACTTTGCTTCTAGATTTTCTTCCTCAGTAGTTCTTCAAATTATATTATATATCAGACCATAAAAACATCTCCTGAAATTCACTACTGCCTATTTTTCTCAGTTGTCTCTGTTTTTTATTTAGATAATGTTTTTACAATGTACTTAACTCTAATAACCTTTATTTTATTTTATTTAAATAATTTTATTGAGAAACAAATAGCAATGAGACAGTTTCAAACCAATTAGTAAGACAGTTTCAATAATTAATACATTGCATATTGTTGTTTTAGTGGTTATTCACTGTACAAGACACAGACATGATATCCTGTCCACAAACACTTCTAGAACAAATCTTTCTATTCATTGAATTAAGAGAAAGTAGCTGTATATCTATCCTAACTACTTTGAATATGCAGGTAGAAAATGTCCTTTATTTGTTTCCCCTTTTTTGTTTAGTTTTGTCAGAGAAGAGTATTCCATTGTAATTTAAATATTATAGGTGCATGAATTCAGCAAAATATTCCAAAATAGTCCAGTAGTCCATAACAGTAGTAGGTTTTCCATAAGACTGGCAGTATCAGAAGTTGTTGACTTGAGCCTTTTACAGCTCAGTATATTAATATGGCTTTACTTTTTATACTTTATTTTTATACTTTGTTTTTATGCTGAATGGTTAAGGCCAAGATAAAGCAAGATCTCTATAACAAGAAATGTAGCTTTTGTATCTGATAAGGTCAGTCAAATACCCTCAGAATTTACCCTGAAACCCTGTACTGCAGTTTGTAGGTCCTTTGTCATTGTCAGCCAAGTGGATGAGTCAAGGCCATTGCTCGACCAATTTACTCTCTGTGAAAACCTGAGAGAATGTTTTCTCTCCATGTGACTCTCCTCTAATTGGCTCTTCCAATTACTGCCATACTGTCTCTCAAGTAAATGTTTATTTAAAAATTGGACAATAAATGAAAACAAGATATAATAATCTTTAGACAGTATATCTTCCAGGTCTGTATTTAACATGTTAAAATTTAAATCTTGTTTCTTAAGCATATGGGACAGTGTAGAACGAAATTTTTATGTCTTTGTCTACTAATTATATAATATTTTCACTTTGGAGTCAGTTTCATGTGATTAGCTTTTCTTTCAATTCTACATTGTGTAACTGCTTCTTCTTGTGACTGACTAGGTGTCAGACATTACTAACTTCGCCTTGTTGAGTACATGATACTTCTATATTTCTATCAGTATTCTTGAATTTTATTCTGGATTGAATTCAAAATACTTGTAAAAGTTTGATCTGTTCAGGTTTCATGTTTAAACTGTGTTATGTGAGATCACAGAAGCACTTAATCTGAGGCTGATATTTTTACAGTATTTCTCAGGCTTCTGAATCCTCAGTGTATCATGAATCACAAAATTTTCCATCAATGCTGTGAGAAGCAGGCATCATTCGCAGCCCTCACGAGTCACATGTTTTATTTGTTTCTAGTCTATTCGGTTGGCTCCTTTTTTTCTTACCTGGCTTCCTTCCATGCATTTGTTGATAATTTGGAGGAACCCTCTACAGATCTCTATTCTATCTGTGCAATTCTGTCCACATTGATACTCTCCTGTACTGAAATTAGCCACCATAATCTCTGGGGTCCTATTCCATTTCCTTAATTCCGTGAGGGGGAGCTGCACCCCACTTCTACTGAGAATCTCTGTTCTTGTGTTGTGACTTAGAACTCCATCTAAGAAATAAGATGGGTCAATGATAGGACTAACTTTATTGATTTCTCTTCTCTCAGTAACCACTACCCAGTGATTTTTGATGTGTAATGCCAGCATAATCATTTCATATATTCACTTTATTTAGGTGTTTTAGGTAAGAGATTTTATAGCGTTTCTGCTACTTCTTGTAGTCTCAATGTTCATGTTTTGGATGTTCTGACATTGGTAAAGGTAGAGGATAAGGGATGCTGTACTAAGAATGCAGCACAGCTCAGAATTGCTCAGGATGGTATTCTTTCCACAGAGAAAATTATTTGATTTGCTGTTTACCTAATTAACTTCTTTTAGACCTTTAAGTCTCAGTCTACACATAGCTTGGTGGGGCTTGTATTGTGGACGTCTGTCCTATTTGTCTTTGCTCCTTAGATGACTCCATGGCACATCCACTTTCATTTAAATCACACTTACAGTTGTAACTTCTTTCCCCATGACTTTCTTCCCTGCAAGGTAATAAATTCCGCAAGGACATAGGAAGCACTGCCTTGTTCCCTAAAGGCTCAAAGTGGATGCACAGTAATTTCTGTTGAATGCATGACTAAGAAGACGTGAAAGCAGCTGTGTACAGTGGCGGCAATAGCTCACGGCATGAGAAGATATTTAGAAGGAACATTAATTGTTGCTGGTGTGAGCCAAGGTGGTTGAGTGAAATTACTGGCTGGAACATATATAAGCATTTGTTAGATATGTCCTGAAAATTCCACTAATGCTTCAGATTTAGCAATAGGGGAAACTCTGTTGAGGTGCAAGGTCTTTTAGAGGTAGATGGGTAGAAAAATGAAATTTGATTTGTTATTGTAATGTTATCTGTCTTTATGGGCTGGTGGTACTTGGGAATGGTCAGGCTCCATATATTTTTCTTCATTGTAAAACTATATATAAAACTGTATACAATACATGTTTGTTTTCTTCATTACCTCTTAAACCCTAAAACATAAGCTCTATGACATCATGTACACTGTTTACCATGTTGTCTATCCTATTTCTAATTGTCTAGCAATCATTTTTCATGTAGTAGGCATTCAATACATTTTGGTGAAACACACAGATAGGTTCTATTTATGACTCCTAATTCTGGTTAAGTAGCATGGTGAACTACTATTCCTCCTATTTTATTTTTAAAACATAATTAGATAGAAATCAATCTACATTCTCTATTTAATCACACCTATAGGGAATCTTGCTACAGAGATTAAAATGTTTTAGCAAGTCCCTTTCCACCCCATCCATGTGGTAGCAGTTTAACTTAATCACAGCCAAATTTCCTCAGAGGCAACAAACAGCTTTGCAGGAGCTGAGCTTGATGACTCACACATCTATAGGCCCTTGGATATCCACTGTTCACCCTGCTTCTGCTACTGCTTCTGGCACTGCATTAAGTGGTGGGGAGGTGCCTGGATGGGCATGATTAAGCTGTCTGGGAGGGTTAGAGATGCCCTGTGGAGAGAAGGCCCAGAGCTTGTTGGAAGTGAAACTGCCTTGCCACTTACTCCAAATTTCTGATGCTTTGCTTTCCAAATTCAAACTCATAAAAGGCAGTGTTCTTACCTTCCTATGATGATGATTGCCAGGATGGAAGCATGGTGGACGGAGTTTCAGTCATGGAGGACAGATAACACTGGGTGCAGGGTAGGGCTTTCAGGAGAACAAGTCCAGAGCTGGTCCATGAGGTGGTGGAAGTAGAGAGAAGTTTCTAGGGTGATCTGACTAGATTCATACAGATGTACCACTGCTCAGATCTACTTGAAATCAAAAGCAAGGCACATACTAACATCACCCAGCCCCTCACTCCAGGGCTGTCTTGGCTCATGATAACAGAGCGAGTTCCAGATAGGAAAGGCTGGACTCTGTTTTGGCCTGGGATTTGATGAGTCTATGACAGCAAAGCAAAAAATCAAATACCAATGCTGTTCTTTTGCCATGGTTGCTGTCAGGCTGCAGGGCATGAAACAGAAATCACTATGTGTATTTTAAGCACAAAAGAACAAAACATAGAAAATTATATGCTTCAGAATTATAGTAATTGCTGCAGGAATGGAGTCAAATGTTGAAATCATCAAGTTCAAGGACATAGTGCTACAGCTGTAATCCTGGGATTGGAAGGCCCTGGCCTTTGCGCAAATGTCCCCTGAAACTCATGAAGCTGAGGATTGGACCCTGGAATGTCACATCTGGCTGCTACCCCTGCATTTCAATTTTCATCTTTACCTGCCATCATAAATAACAGCAGGAAGGTGACTTCTGCTCACATGGGTCTTCTGTGTCGTTCACGTGTATCCAATTGGTGAAATCTAAATTGCATGCAGAATCTGAGGGACTGAGAATATGTGTTTTGTTTTTGTTGTTAATATTTTATTTCCTCTAGAGAGGCTGGAGCCAGATTGAAGCAGAGAGAGAGAGAGAGAGAGAGAGAGAGAGAGAGAGAGAGAGAGAGA
>PVKA01047898.1:0-14074 GCA_004027165.1 Ctenomys sociabilis
ATACATTTATGCTTTTCTGCTGGATGGTTAAGACCTAGGTAGATCCAAACTTATATACCAACACATGTACTTTATATTTCCTATGTGGTCATTGAAGTCTTCTCAGGGTTTATCTTGTAGTCCTGTACATTATTCTGTAGTTCCTTTGTCTGTGTCATCCATGTGGATGAGTCACGGCCAATGCTTGACCAGATTGCTTATTATGACACTCAGGTGAGCTCCACATTTTCTGAGCAAGGAGATTGTGGAGCCACAGAGGAAAGAGACTGAAGTTCTATAGTGTGCCTGGGGAGAGTCACATGAAGAGAAAACTTTCATCCATTTTTCAAAAGCACATTTACCAAAATAATTGGAAATTTAGCACAAAATTTATTAGTATTACCTAGTACATGCTCAAGAAATCCTGTCATCATTATCTTGAATTAGTGGACTCACATAATACTATAAATATTTATATGCAGCATCTTAATGGGTATAAATTTTCTACTAAATTAGTTTGTATCAAAAAGAGCAAAGAATATATTTTGTGAGGAACTGCAAAGCTGTGTTCCAACATTATTATATTGAGAAGAGACATCTGAAGCAATGTTTCTGATTATCTGGCATAGCATAAATTATATTGTTCACTATCTCAAGAGATGCATATTCATATATAGATATAGATATAGTTAGATAGATGAGAGAGAGAGAAAGAGACAGAAAAAAATTTACAGAGATCCATGGAAGAGTCCATTTTGAAGCTTTAGTTCCAAGGCTATATAGATCAGAATTCATTTATCTTTCCTTTTCTTGTGAGTAGGAAATTTATTGAAGAAAGGGAATGGGAACTAGGAATGGGTATAGCTCCTGAGAGACAGGAAGTGTCCCAAATTCATTTCGGAATTCATTTCTTCAAGGAATTCAACATTGATACTTACTTCATGCCACAAACTGTGTGAATAACATCTCAATCATTAAAGGAAATGACTTACTAAAAATATCAGATTAAGCATTCATCTCATCAAAATATGTTTTCACAGCAATACTGTGACTGGTGTTTGACCAAGGATTTGGATATTATGGCATACCTGATTTGCTCATAATATTATCTGATAGTTTTATTCTGTCTCCTTTATACCAACACATCTTTTAAAATAAAATTAATCTGCAAAAAAGTCAATAACACTGGAGGAGAAAAATATCAGCTAACTCACAAATGAAGAAAACAGATATTTCCTGGAATCTGAATAAAATTTATATCTTACTGGAGCATAACTCATTACTAGGTTAATAATATCCCTTAGTTACTGTGGACTGTTCAAATCCGCAATCTCCCAAATGAGTGCATGGTGAGGGCTGAATAAAAGGAGGCAAACAGTATTATTCAGAGCTCCAGGCAAATCAAAACCCTTCCACAGAATTCAAGATACTCTTTGGGCTAAAGCCAAGACCTCCTCTGCGTGTCCCATATTTATTTATCAGAAGAAGAGGGGGCAGGGGACGTACTCAATAAGGGCAAAGCTTCTCAGGTATTTGTACAAGTAAGGAATTATGTTAATCCACAAAAGATTGAGAAGCCTGAGATTTATCTATTTGAGATTGAATCCAGCTGTCCTTGGCTGTGATCGTGCTTTATCCATTGAAATTTTACAACTTCATTTATCATCACAGGCCTCCATAAGGATCAGTGACTCACAGAAGTTCACTTACTGTGAATCCATCATCCTTCTGCAGGCAAGGAGACTAAGCCTGGAGAAGACTTACAAGTAAACATGGAAATTCAATTGGCTAATTTAAATCTTATTCAAGCCTGCTTCTTAGTGGTCTCCATCAACTTGTGTTTTGACCTGTATCATCAGCAGGCTCAACAAGTACCCCACAGAACTCATCGGTCACCACAGTTGTGAACTCACATGTAACTCATCAACACGTCATTCTGGACAGAGAAGGGAGTGCTTCCAACACTCCTTAGTTATTGTTATATAAATAATGTGGTGAAAGAATCCATGTACAGGGGAGTAGGGCAGGAAAATGAGAGCAGAACCTTACCTTAGTTCTCAATACCAGTATTTCTCTAATGAGTACTACCACCAAACAAAATCCAATGTAGTTTGCAATGAATAAATAATCACATACGGAGACTTTAAACTTTCCATGACAGAAGAGACTTGTGCACTGGAAAGACATATGGTTCATCCTGAAAAACTGATAGACATGTATAGGTTTGGTGGACATATGTCTAGAGAGCTCTTTGAGGCTATGACATTGATTTATGACTAAATTTGACAGACTATAAGCTAGACAGGTTGCCCCAAACCAGGTTCCCCAAACTCTGACACATTAAGGAATAAGAATTCATCCTTCTGTAGGTAAGACAGGAAATTGTCTTGGAATACAATGTTGGACATGTGAAATGCAAGAATGGATAGATCCTGAGGATCCCCCTTGACATTCATACCTAAAGAGTAACCTCTGTTAATTGGCGATCTGTAGCCATAGCATAAACATTGATCCTGTCTCAGAGCTGTTCTGA
This sequence comes from Ctenomys sociabilis, assembly GCA_004027165.1. Taxonomy (NCBI): domain Eukaryota; kingdom Metazoa; phylum Chordata; class Mammalia; order Rodentia; family Ctenomyidae; genus Ctenomys; species Ctenomys sociabilis. Next base: position 2,513 of record PVKA01047898.1, read on the forward strand.
CACCAGTTGTGACTACAAAATTTCTCAATGCATAAACTCAAGTAGCCCATAAAAGAGTAATTTTGCAGTTAGGAACAGAAAAGATAGGGAGTTCAAGTTCAGGACTAAGAGCCTGGAACTGGTCTGTGTAAGGCTTAGATCCAGGAAGACTGCCATGGTACAAAGTTATAGACTAGTAACTAGGAATGCAGTATCTATCAGTATCCTAATCCAATGTAGAGGCTTACGGTGATAGGTTACTTTTTCTAAACATTAACACTTGAAGTAATGCATAAATGAAGATTAAGGACAGCCGAGAAAAATATGCAAGTATAATTATTGAACTCACAGCAATAGAATAGAATATCATGTAATGCTGAAACAGTGCAAGCAAGTCACATCTCAGAAAAAGGGGAATAGTGTATAATATTTTTAAAAGATAGTCATAAGCAAATACAAATTATAAAGACAAGAATAAACAGTTAATCTTTATGTACACAAATGAAATTGTACGTCAACATAATAAAACATTTTTAGAGAAACATCACTTCACCAAAACCCAACATAAAAATGTAATGCATGAAAATCCAAGAACTGAACAGGCAATGCCAATTATGTTTGACATGACAATTTCACCCTACAATGAACATTTTCCCAGAAGCTTTCATTTCTTTTCCTTCATCAGGGTTTATTTTCACTACTATATGTGATACAGTATACTCCAGGAAATCCGGAAATAACATTTTTATTTTCATCAAACATTTTGTTGAATGAGCCTTGTTGACTTGAGCCTTTCACAGTTCAGCATATTAATATGGTTGTACTTGCCATGACTCACTTTTATACTTTGCTGGACGGTTAAGACCAAGATTAAGCAAGACCTATATAAAAAGAATTGTAACTTTTATATCTGACAAGATCAGACAAATCCCCTAAGGATTAACCATGAAACCCTGCATTGAAGTTTGTATATCCTTTATCAATATCAGCCATCTGGATGATTCACGGCCATTGCTTCACCAATTTGCTCTCTGTAAAAGCCTGAGAGAGTGTTTTCTCTCCATGTGACCCTCCTTAGGCACACTCTACATCATCAATCACTCCTCTGTGGCCCCACAATTTCCTTGATCTGTAAATTTGGGACACAGCTGAGTTACAGGATGCTGCAGCATACAGTCTTATGTCCTGAGTCATCATGGACCTTGAATGGCTAGAGCTAAAATGTTGGCTGCCCCTGCAGCCCTCTTTTTCTCTAATTTTTGGTCTGAAACCTTAAGTTGTTAACACTTCAGAAGAGAAGTTTAATGACATTATTAACCTGTAACATGGGCAGTTGAGCTTAAGCACACTATGTGTCTCAATACCAAACACATTAGACATAAGATGGAAAAGGTATTGTCCAACAAGTAATGATACATTAAGTTTAAATTCATATAGAATGTTAAGAAAAAAAATTGAAAAGTGAAAAAAGTATTTTAAAAAACTAATCATCATATTTTAAACAGAAATTTAGAAATTCAACCATACACAGAGTTGCAGTAAGACAGTCCCATGACTTTTTCTCTTATCTCTTCTTTTCATTTATTACTCTTGTTTTTGAACAAACATATAATTGAGAGACTGCATAGAAGGAATTGATAAGACATTAGAAGCAGAGCACATATAGAAGACCAGAATTGGCAGCTAGGCCGGAGAGTGAGAGCTCCAGGCAAGCAGTGCCGAAGGGAACTCTCACAGCAATCCCCTTTCCCAGCAATACGGATTCCATCCTGGGGTCCCAGACACACTGCAGCTCGGCCAGGAATGAACAGAGGGGAACCACAGGAGCTGTAGTAAAAAGGAACTGAATACAATTATATCCAGGCCAGGCATAACTGGTTAATCTCAAACTTAATTGTCTGGAGCCCGAATCTCATTATATGCTAAGGTTATAGCTGCAGCAAAGTTCTACACCAAAGGTCAGAGGTAAGTGCTATACAAAATGACAAGGACAAGGAGAAAAATACAATCTCAAGTGTTGAGTCCACCAGTAAGTGCAGAGGACACTATTATAACTGAAATGAAAGAATTAACACATTTGGAAGCAAACAAACAACAGCAGAAAGGCATGGAGGAATTCAAACAAGAAGTAATTCCTGAAATAAAAAAAAAGAAATATCTGAATACATAAGATCTGAAATAAAGAATCAAATGGAGAAACATCTGCAGGAAAAAAACCAATGTTCACAATGAACAAGTGCAGAGAGTACCATTCAAGCTGAAACGTATGAATTCACAGCGTCTGAAGCAAAGAAACAACAGCAGAAAGCTCATGAGGAGCTCAAAGCAGAAATAATTTCTGAAATCAAAAAAGAACTCTAAAAAAAGAATTCTTTGAAATCTTAGCATCTGAAATACAGAAATAAGTTTAGAAATATATATAGAAAACCCAATTTGGAAGAAACGCTGCAGAAAAAGAATGAATAACTACCTCTAAATAAGACAAGAATAAAAAAAGAGATCAGAAACATGATGGATTCATTGAGTGAGCCATAGAGAAAAGAAACAGAACACATGAAGCAGAGTAAAAGAGATATAGAAGAACAAAAAATATCAATCACAAGTCTACAAAAGATTTTGAGTGAACACAAAGACAGAGTTTCAGAACTTGAAGATGCAGGTGCAGCTAGTGAAAAGGTGAGAAAGGAACTCTTAAAAACAATGAGGATACATGGAAAAGCAATCCATCACCTGGAAGATGATGGCAAGATGAACAATGTAAGATTAATTGTTATGAATGAGAATGCAGGAGTCAATATAAATAACATAAAAAGAATTTGGGGAGAAGAAATTGCAGAAAACTTCCCAAATATGAGGAAACAATCCTATATTCAGGTAAGGAAAGCATACAGAACACAAAATAACTTCAAACCAAGTAAAAACACAACGAGACATATAATAGTCAGGATCCCAGAAATCCAACACAAAAATAATGTACTGAAAGCTGCTAGAGAAAAGAAACAGATCACATTTAAAAGAAAAGCAATCAGAATTACTGCTGACTTCTCTACACAAACCATGAAGGCAAGGAGAGCATGGAGCAGAGTTCTTCAAGTCCTGTATGAAAACAAATTCCAGCCTAGACTATTATACCCTGCAAAACTCTCTTTAGAGTTTGATAGAGAAGTGAAATACTTCCACGACAAAGAACAACTAAAATAACAGGGCCCTCAAATTTAAAGACCCAGTTCAGAATTGGGCATCTGAGATGAATACACACAACTCAGAGGATGAAATTAAAGTACAGAATAAATATATGAAAAAATGATCCTCATCACTAGTCCTCCATGAAATGCAAATAAAAACAACACTGAGATATGATCTCACTCTAGAAAGAATGGCTATCATAAGGAAATCAACCAACACCAAATGGTGGAAGGGTTGTGGGGAAAAGGGAACACATCTCCACTGCTGGTGGTAATGTAGACTGGCACAACCATTGTGGAGATCAGTGTGGAGATTTCTCAAAAGAGTAGGACTGGAAATCCCATTCAAACAGGCTATCTCCATAGTGGGAAATTTCCCAAAGGAACTGAAAACATTATATCGTAGTGATATATGTGTACCTATGTTTATAGCAGCACAATTTGTGATAGCAAAATCTTGGAAACAACCAAGATGTCCATCACATGAGGAATGGTTGTAAAAGATGTGATATTTCTATATAATGGAGTATTCTCAGCTATTATGAATGATAAGCTTGAAGCATTTATATTGAAGTGGATGCCACTTGAACATATACTCATAAGTGAAATAAGCCAGACTCGCATGTGTAAATATCGTATAGTCTCCCTAGTATAAGAAGCGATAAGCAGAAATACAAAAGGACATGTACAACAACAACTAAAAACAATTGAGTCAAATAAGGTAAAGTGAATGGCATATGCTGCAGGACACTAATAAGCTTTTCTTCTGGATGGTTAACAACCTAAGTTCACAGATCAGAATTGGAGAAATAGAAGAGCCACAAGGCCATCCAACATTTTGGTGCTAGCCTTTCAATGTCAGCGAGACTCAGGATATAGGAGAACCTGTACTGCAACTTCATGAAACTAAGTTGAGCTCCAAATTTTCTGAACAAGGAAATTATAGAGCCACAGAGGAAAGTGATTGTAGTTCTATAGTGTGCCTGGGGAGAGTCACATGGAGAGAAAACTTTCTCTCAGGCTCTCACAGAGAGCAAACTGGTCAAGCATTGGCCATGACTCATCCACATGAAGGACACAAAGAATCTGCAGAATAAGGTACAGGACTACAAGATAAACCCTGAGGGGATTCACTGACCTCATAAGAAACATAAAGTTCATGCATTGGTATATAAGTGTTGCTCTATCTAGGTCTTAACGATCTAGCAGAAAAGTATAAAAATGAAGTATACACCGCGGGGCCACAATAATAAGTTGAGATGTAAATGGCTATGGTCGACAACTTCTTCAGATAACTCACTATTGTTGTGGAATGCTGCACTGTGTTGGATTGTGTCATCGAGTTCAGGCAGCTAAATTATTTGAATGACAATGGAGTGCTCATCTTTGACAGGTGTAGACAAATGAAGGCGTATAGAAAGGAAGAATCATGATGTGTGTGTATTGACAGTACAGTTCGGATAGATAACGCTGTGTTTCTACATAATTCTATAAGCGGCAAGATTTGCCCTAATGGTGGTTGGACAGGATATTATGTCGGCATCTAGTACTATGGACAACCACTAGGAAAATAAGAAGCTAGAAAGTATTAATTATTGAATCTTTGATGTAATTCAGGTATAAAAAATAAGATACTCAAACAGCTACACTCTTAATTTACTAACAAGAGGCATCTGTGATAATAATGTCTGTAAGTTTAATATCATGTATGCACCTTCTATGATACCAAAACATTATGAAAACAGTTTGCAATGTACTAATTTATGAAATCTTCTTGTCAAGGTATCTTAAAGCTGTCTCATTGATGTTTGTACTTCAATAAAATAAAAATTAAAATAATATTAATGATAATAGTAATAATAATAATAATAATTGGATGTTGTAATAAAAAAGAACAACTAAACAATTTCATGATGACAAAGCCATCCCTACACAGACTTCTGAAAGATGTAGAGAGAGACTACAATGACGAAAACTCCATGAATGAGAACGAAAGGAACCCACTAAACAGGACAGACAATTAAACACATGATACAAAGGAGTAAACAACACCAGGTAAATAACAAGACACACATATGTCAACACAGTTCAATTATAACCATCAATGTAAATGGACTCCATTCACCAATTAAGAGAAATAGACGGACACAGTGGATTAGGAAAGAAAATCCAACAATATGCTGTATACAAGAAACACATGTAACTCAAAATGATATTCATAGGCTCAAAGTCAAAGGAGAGAAAACAATACTTCATGCTCCAGCACCTCAGAAAAAAGCAGGAGTAGCAATTCTGTTTTCAGACAGTCTCAACTTCAAACCAAGAATGATTAAATGACACAAAGAAGGCCACTATATATTGGTCAGGGCAAAAATTCAAGAGCAAGAAGTAACACTCATAAATATCTATGCACCAAACACAGGAGCACCCAACTATGTAAAACAAATCTTAATGAACATGAAAAACCTAATATCTAAGACTGCATTCTTAACAGGTGACCTTAACACCCCTTTACCTCAAAAACTTAGATCAACAGAGACAGAAAATTAGCAAGGAGGTAAAAGAACTGAACCAGAGACTGGAATGAATGGACCTGGTGGACATATAAGAGTGTTCCACCCAACCATAGCTGAATACACATTTTTTGAGCTACACACAGGTCATTTTCCAAAACAGACCATATACTAGTCCAGAGGTCATACGTAAGTATATGCAAGAAAACGGAAATTATCTCCTGCATATTATCTGAAAACAGTGCAATGAAACTGGAAGTAAATGACAAAAGAAACCAGAAAAAACCTGCTAAATTCAGGAAATTAAACAACACCCTACTCAGCAATCAATGTGTCACTGAAGAAATTAAATAAGAAATTCTACAATATCTACAATTCAATGAAAATTCAAGCACAACTTTCTGGAATTTATGGGATGCGATCAAAGCTATTCTTAGAGGGAAAATCATCCTATGAACTCAAACATTAGGAAAACACAACATTATTATACTGTATGTCTCTTATCAGTAAATTAAGAGAGTGCAGCTGTTTGTGTATCTTATTTTTTATACCTGAATTACATCAAAGATTCAATAATTAATACTTTTTACATTGTTATTTTCCTAGTGGTTCTCCATAGTACTAGAAGCCGACATAATATCCTGTCCAACCACCATTACTACAAATCATGTCTCTCATAGAATTATGTGGAAGCACAGCATTATCTATCCCAACTATACTGTCCATAGTGTGAGAGCCTGAGAGAACATTTTCTCTCCATGTAACTCTCCCCAGGCACATGATCAATTTCTTTCCTCTGTGGCTCCATAATCTCCTTGATCAGAAAATTTGGGGCACAACTGAATTTCATGATGTTACAGTACAGGTTCTCCTATGCCCTGAGTCTTCACTGAGCTTAAAAGGCTAGGGCCAAATTTTGGCTGGCATTGCGGTTCTTCTATTTCTCCAATTTTGATCTGTACACTTAGGTTGTTAATCATCCATAAGAAAAGCTGATTACTACCCTGCAGCATATGCCGTTCAATTTGCCCTAACTATCTGACTCAAATCTTTTTAGTTGTTGTTGTAAACTTCTACTTGTATTTCTTGTTTTGACCTCTTATACTAGGGAGACTATACGATATTTGCACATGTGTGTCTCATTAATTTCACTCACGAGTATATGTTCAAGTTGCATCCACTTCAATATAAATGATTCAAGTTTATCATTCATTTTAGCTGAGTAATACTCCACTATAGAAATACCACATCTTTTTCAACCATTCCTCATGTGATGGAAATCTTGGTTGTTTCCAAGATTTTGCTATCAAAAATTGTGATAAACATAGATACATGTAAGATATAATGTTTTCATTTCCTCTGGGAAAATTCCCAGTAAGTGGATAGCCGTCTTAAATGGGATTTCCAGTCCTACAGTTTTGAGGAGTGCTTGTACCAATCTACATTCCCACCAGCAGTGGAGAAGTGTTCCTTTTCCCCCACAACCTCTCTAACATTTGTTGTTGGTTGATTTCCTTATGATAGCCATTCTTTCTGGAGTAAGATGGTATCTCAGTGTTGTTTTTATTTGCATTTCATGGATGGCTAGCGATATGGAGCATTTTTTCATATATTTATTCGCTTCCTTAACTTCGTCCTCTAAGAAGTGTGTATTCATCTCAGATGCCAATTTCTGAATTGGGTCTTTAAATTTGAGTGCCCTGTTATATCTTAGTTCTTTACATATTCTAAACCGTAGACCTCTGTCTGACTGCTTATTAGTTAGGATGTTTTTCAAAATTTGTGGGTTGTCTTTTTACTTTGTTGACATTTTCTTTTGACTTGCAGAAACTCCTCAAGAAGAGTTGATCCCAGTTGTTGATTCTTTGAAGTGGTTCCCGTGCAAACACAAAGTTTGTTTATGAACTCTTTACCTACCCCTATGTCTTCAAGATTTCCTCCTACTTTCTCTTCTAGGAGATTGAGTGTTTCCAATTTAATGTTTAGATCTTTAATCCATTTTGACTTTAGCTTAGTGCATGGTGATAGACCGGTGTAAAGTTTTAGTTTTCAGCATGGAGAAAGCCAGTTTTTCAAGCATCATTTGTTAAAGAGTCTATCTTTCTTCCAGTAAGTTTGTTTGGCCTCTTTGTCGAAGATGAGATTTCTGAGTGTGATCATAGATGCTTCTGCATCTGTCTTCTACTCTACTACATTCATCCTCAGGTCGATTTTGTTGACAGTACCACGTTGATTATCACAGTGGCTTTGTAGTATAATTTCAAGTAAGGAATTGTGATGCCTCCTGTCTTGTCTTTATTGGCCAAAATTGCCTTTGCTATTCTGGGTCATTTTTAGCTCCAGATAAATTTTAGGTACAATTTCTCTAGGTCTGGGAGGTATGTTGGTGGCAGTTTGATAGGGATTGCATTAAATCTCTGCAGCAATTTTGGGAATATGGCCATCTTCAAGATGTTGGTTCTTCCTATCCAGGAGCATGGAACATATTTCCACTTTCTGAAATCCTAAATAATGTCTTTTTTTAGGATGTTGCAATTTTCTGTGAAAGCTCTGTGACTTCCTTGGTTAAGTGAATCCCAAGGTATTTCATTTTCCGCGGTGCTATTGGAAAAGGTATTGTTTCTATTGTTTCCCTTTCAGTGTGCTTGTTATCTGTGTAGAGGAATGCTATTGACTTTTGAATATGTACTTTTATCCTGCTACGCTACTGAATTTCTGTATCAGTTCTAGTAGTTTCTTGGTGGAATTTTTTGGGTCTTCCAAATAAACTATCACATCATCTGCAAATAGTGATAATTTAACTTCTTTACCTATTCTTATTCTTTTTATTTTTCCCTCTGTTCTAATGGCTGTTGTGAAGGATCCCCAAAATATATTGAATATGAGGGGTAATAGAGGACATCCTGTCTTGTACCTGATTTAAGAGTAAAAGATTTCAGTTTTTCCCCATTTAGGATTATGTTAGCTTTTGGGTTGTCATAGATGGCTTTTATCAAGTTAGGACAGAGTTCATCTATTCCAATTTTCTGTAGGACTTTGAACATGAATGAGTGTTGGACTATATGAAAAGCTTTCTCTGAATCAATTGAGATGATCAGATGTTTTTCAGATTTCAGTCTATTAATATAGTGTGTTACATTTATATATTTTTGGTTATTAAAATGTCCTTAGGCTGGGGAGATAGCTCAGTAGAATGAGTACTTGCCTGGCAAGTGCAAGGTCTTAAGTTCAATCCCCAATACTGAAAAAAATCCTAAGAAACAAAGAAATGATTAAGCCATTAAAATAAAAAGCAGAACCATCCTTGAATCCCTGGGATGAATCCTACCTGGCCATGGTATATGATCTTCTTGATGATTTACTGTATTCTATTTGCTAGGATCTTATTGAGTATTTTTGCATCTATATTCATGAGGGAGTTTGGCCTATAGTTGTCCTTTTTGGTTGTGTCTTTCTCTGGTTTTGGAATCAGTATAATACTTGCCTCCAGAAGTGATTTTGGGAGGACTGCTTCCTCTCCAATTTCATTGAAGACTTTGAGGACTGTAGGGATTATATGTTCTATATATTTCGTATAGAATTCTGCTGTGAATCTATCAGGACCTGAACTTTTCTTTGTCGCTAGGCTTTTTATTACGTTGCATATTTCGTTGGCTGTTATTGGCTTGTTGAGAGTTGTTATATCTTCTTGATTCAGTTTTGGTAATTTGTACCTTTCGAGGAATCTGTCCATTTCTTCTGTGTCTTCTATTCTGTGAGCGTAATGATTCTCGAAGTAACTATTGGTAATCTTCTGAATTTCCGTGGGCTCAGTGGTGATTCCACCCTTTTCATTCCTTATTGCATGTACTTGAATTTTTTCTTTACTCTTTTTCATGAGGTTGGCTAGAGGCTTATCAACTTTTTTCAGTCTTTCAAAGAGCCAAGTTTTTGATTTGTGGATTCTTTGAACTTTTTTCTTCATCTCAATTGAATTAATTTCTGCTCTTATCTTTATGATTTCTTACTGTCTTTGCGCTCAGGATTTTGCTTGTTCTTCTTTTTCTAGTTGTTGGAGGTGCAACTTTAGGGTGTTTATTTGTTCCCATTCTGTTTTCCTAATGTTTGAGTTCACAGGTATGATTTTTCCCTCTAAATACAGCTTTGATCGCATCCCATAAATTCCAGAAAGTTGTGCTTGAATTTTCATTGAATTGTAGATATTGTAGAATTTCTTGTTTAATTTCTTCAGTGACACATTGATTGCTGAGTAGGGTATTGTTTAATTTCCCGAATTTAGCATGTTTTTTCTGGTTCCTTTTGTCATTTACTTCCAGTTTCATTGCACTGTTTTCAGATAATATGCAGGAGATAATTTCTGTTTTCTTGCATATACTTACATATACTAGACCTCTGGACTAGTATATGGTCTGTTTTGGAAAATGACCTGTGTGCAGCTCAAAAAAATTCTACGAAAAATATGGAGAATCTTTAAATGGCAATATACTCAAAATTCTTAATGAAATTAAAAAGGAAGCAATACTGATTACTGAAGGCAAATTTTACTTAGATTACAAAGACAGAAACACTCAACCAAAAAAAAAGTACTACAGGCCAGTCTCCCTAATAAACATAGATTCAAAGTTCGTCAGGAAGATACTAGCATAAAGAATGCAGCAAATTATAAAGATTATACAACCCGTTCACGGTATGAAAAATAAGATACAAAAACAGCTGCACTCTCTTTATTTACTGATAAGAGACATATGGTATAATAATGTCTGTAAGTATAATATCATGTATGCACCTTTTATGATTAAAACATTATGAAAACAGTTCGCAATGTATTAATTTATCAAATCCATCTTGTCAAGGTTTCTTAAAACTGTATTGAAGTACAAATTGGTATTTGTACTTCAATAAAACAAAAAAATAAATAAAAAATAGAACCAAGCAGAAAATTTATAGAGTATATATATGCCTTCAGTATGTTGATTTCCCTCAGGTGAGAAAATTGGAAGGTGGCTAGGAGGCAAAATTCAAGAAAGGGAAGAAGAGAATGAGATTAGAAACAAGGCTGCAGGACTAAGGAAGACTACACAAGCTTTGGGAAGCTGGTAAAGATGACAGGAAAGAAAGAGCAAAGGAAGAAATATAATTAATAATAGAACAAAACATAAGAGTGAGGTATATTGACACAAATATTATCCCAACACTCCTTAGGCTGAGGCAGGAGGATTGCCTTGATTATAAAGACAGCCTGGGCTACATGGTGAGTTCAAGAGCAGCCTGAGATGCATAGTGATACACTGACACAAATAACATGAAAGAAACAAAACAGAAATACAAAACTGGAAATAATGATTACATTCATATAAAAACAAGAACAGACACAATCAAACAAAAATAAAAGAAAAAAAATAAAAAAATAAAGAAAAAAATCCACTTTAGGGCAATTCTGTGCTGTCATCAGTAGACAGAGTGGACATAAAGAACCTAAACTTGTGTTGATCAATCCCAGATACCTAGCTGTTGATTTATAGCAGGGTAGCAGATAACTACAGAAAGCCTACATCTTCAGTTCCACTGAAATTATGGATGGTTTCTGGTTGTGAGACTGGAACCCAATTTGTTAAGCCTGCAACAGTCCACACATCTCCTGCAGATTTGAACTTGGCTCCTTCAACTTCTGATAACTGAACTGGGTTCTTCCTCACCCTGATTCTTGAAGTGAGTAAATGAAGCCAATCTGAAGCTTCTGCAGATGAAACTAAATAAGAAATTGCACAATATCTGAAATTCAGTGAAAACTGAAGCACAACTTATCAGAATGTATGGGATGTGATAGAAGCAGTTCTTCTTTAATTTATTTTTTATTTTTTTAAATTCTTTTTATTTTATTTTAT
>PVKA01047899.1:0-14073 GCA_004027165.1 Ctenomys sociabilis
TTTTCTGTTATGAAAGCATGTATTTTATTATAATGGATCATTTTTATCATGTGTGCATGAATAATGTGATATACACTTTTGACCTCCTCCAAAACTTACAAATTGGGTTTCTCATATATCATTTTAATGTTGGGCTACTTCAACAGAAAAATGAAAACATTTTAAAAACAAATCTTATTGTGATATGGGTCTACTGAACCCTCTATGATACTTAAGTAAACATACACAAAACTGTTCCATACAGCATAAATGTGGGTACAAATCCCATTTTGGCATTTACACATGTCACACATTTTGCTATTCATCATACCACAGGGGTAAAAACACAGACTGCCTTTTGTATACCTCAAAGAAAAGTACTAAGATGAACAACTAGCTATTATAATGCTAAAAGTACAAAATTTACTGTAGGAAAGTAAGGAACGGATCTGCTGGACTCAGTCTTGTATTCTTTTTTTTTTCCTTTGGTAGAACTAGGGATTGAATTCAGGCCCTTGCGCTTGACAGGGAAGCGCTTATTCTACTGAGCTATCTCCCAGGCCCCAGTATTATACTCTTAAATATTTCCTTTAAGTGAGAATGGGTAGTCTTTGAGGTTTTGGGAAATGAAGGATGATCAGTGCAACTACTGTTTCTTTTCCTGCTGGTGGAAGGCTTGCTTGCCTATGTACAATTTTGTCTATTAACAGTCTCTCACTCCCCCATTTGCTCCTGGATCCCTTCCTTGTGCATGTACTGCAACCAATACTACAGTTCACTTCAGGTCCATGAATCCTGAAGAGTTAAATTATTTTGTAACATGAGGACATTTAATTATAAGATTATTTTATAATAGTTACCCAAAGAGTCATATACAAAAGTAGAATACAGGAAATCTGTCCATACTCTAAAGATCAAAGAATCAAGCTGAGGGCCTGAATCCCATGGTAATGTCCAGGAGTCCAACTGAAAACCAAAAGCACCTAACAATGCCCCCAATGAGTCTAAATGGAGGCCAAGAGGCTATGAAAATGCCTCATGCAAGCCTATTTCAAGGATCTGTGATAGGAAGGTCTAAAGATCAGTGGTGGAAGCTACAAAGTTTATGTCAGCAGGATGAAGGATCTGTGCTATCAGGCTATGGGATCTACACTGGAACCAGGAAGCAACATTCAAAGTAAGAATGAGAGCTGCCCCAAAAGGTAACACAGCCATCCTCAGTGACAGTCAGGTTCCAAGCTCCTCTGATGATGAGAACAGTTAAGTTCCCATTAGGAAAGCCAAAGGGACAATCTTCTTCAGGAGACTGAACAGTCTCCTCTGGAGCCAGGAAATGATGATCAAAGAACCTGAGTTCCCCCAAAGTGAACTGTAGCCATTCTCAATGACAACCTGGTCCTGAGCTTTTTCAATGAGAACAGTGTAGTTCATCAGTAAAGATAGCATGACAAGCATTTTCAGGGGAACAAATGTTCCCTAAGCCTCCCTAACAGCTTCTAACAACTCTTCTTCTCCACTTCTATTATGCTCTGGTAATGATCCTTAAATGGGCCTTCCACACCCAGTACTATAGGGGTTTAGTTCAGCTGGGTGTTATAAGTAGACCACCAGTTGTCAAACCATCACAGTCATAATCATGTATGTTGTGTGTAGAAAGCTGAGGTTTTTGGGGGAGGGGAGTGGTAAGGTGTAGAGATTGATGATGTAAATGGAAAATGATTCAGGTAGACTTCATTCTAATGGGACTTAAATGCCATGATGCTGACCATTCTTGACATTTTTCAAAACCTCCCATAAGGCTACCCTTTCTCATCTAGAGATCCTTAAATATAATTTTTTAGTTTTTTTTACAGAGAGCAAGATGTTCCAGGGAGGAAGAGGGCAAACAACGTGAATTGCCTTCTCTTCACGTTGTCCAGTGGGATTTTCTTTTAGTAAGACAAAATTATATTTTACTAATTTACAGTGTTTAAATGACAGGAAGACAGGAAGAGAGGAAGAGAGTCAGTGAAGGAAGTTGAATGAATGAATATGAAGGGGTAGACTTTTCCTTACCTAAAATGAAATGCCATTATCTACCACCACTTAGATATCAAATATTTTCTTTTTCTTTTTTGTGGTGCTAGGGTTTGAACTGAGGGATGCTTTCTACATGCTTGGCTAATGTTGTACAACTGAGCTATATCCTCAGCTTTGTTATTAAATATTTTATATCACGGTTCTTTTGTGCACAGAGTATTTGGGATATTTTGCTAATAAATACATATTGCAAACAACAACAACAAAAAAGACAAAGAACAAATGAAATCTGCTGGTGATAGGAAACCTGGAGAAGTGGTAGCACAACAGCAACAAGCCTGTACCTTTGGATATCCTCTGCTCCTATCTGCCTACTAAGGAGTTATATCATGAACCTGTAAAGTCAGGAGCTTTCTTGGCATCACCACTGCCCTGTTCTTAGGGTTTTTCTTTGTTCACACCATCTAATATCTCTACCACCTCTGTTGCTAAGTCTTTCCTTTCCTCAAACAATGGAAGGAATTAAGTCACAAAAACCACAGATAAGACTGAATCTTTGCATCCTGAAGTTACTTATTGCTTTATGAAACAGAACACTTATTAAAGAAATTGCAAGTCAAAGAAGCAGATCAAGTTGTCCACTCCCATTTACAGAACTGAGCAGCTCAAGATTATCTAAGTTTTTTTTTTTTTTTTTGTCTTTTTTGAGACACAGTTCAGGCTGGCCTTAAACTCACCTTGTACCCCAGGCTGGTCTGGAACTCACAGCAATACTCCTGCGTCAGCCTCCCGAGTGCTGGGATTACAGGCATGCACCACCACACCCAGATTTTCTAATTTCTTAATAGGAGGAAATTTTAGGCCAACCAGCCCTACAGAACTAGCAAAACCAGGAAGAAAAGCAAAACAAACAGAAAAGAACAATGTAATCAATAAGACTAGATAACTGCATAACATCAAATTATGGAACAATATGCCACTAACCAAATTTAATTCTCTTAAAGACTAAATGTAGAACATGATGCCATACTAATTATAAAATACAACAAATAATTCTTTTTCACTTGGAAATATGGCAGAATGTATATTTCAGTATTGGGGTAATTTTTTCCTTTCCTATCTCTCCCAGTTTTCTAAAAGGAATTATTTAAATAATCAGGAAAATGTTAAATTTAAAAACAAGAGAAAAATCTCTTAACTACTTTAAACATATTATTTATGTAAAACCATTTCTATTAACATGAATTGCTTAATAATTCTAGGTTTTATGTGAGCATACATTAAGTGAGTTTATAGAAATTTCAACAAAGTAAATGAAATATAGTAATAATTGTTCACATAGTAATAATTATTTTTAAAATGTGACTTACTATGATACCTCAGGAAATAAGTTAGCAAACCTAGCTTTTTGCTTTAAAAAAAATAGACTAACCCAATGATTTCCTCTCGAGTTACTGATGGTTGTACAGTTTACCTTCTCAGTGGGCTAAATTTACCAGAACTACTGTTTCAGAAGGGTATCCTCCCATTTCAATACTGGTTCTGGAGCCATGTTATTCAGTGTATCACCAGCAGTACCTATGAGGTTTAGTCAGAATAAATTCCAGATCTAAATTAGAATCTGCATAGAAGACTTCCAAGACTTCTATATACATTTACATTTTGAGAAACTCTGCTGCTATAGACTTACAAAGATGTGATTCCTATCTTAAGTTACACTAAGCCTGGTTTTTGGAGAAGTTACAGAACTTCTCCAGTTGTAAGCAAGTGTTTCCGCACTGACTTCTCCATCTGTTTTCATCTTGCTATTGTAAGGGAAACACGACGATCAAATCCTGCATATAAAGTTCAAATACTTTCATGCTAAATCCTTCACAAAGTAAAAGCAAGGAGGCGTTTTATCAGCAGTAATATCTAAACTCCATGCTCCACACACTGACCCTTCTCAAGTTCTTGAATGTGATGCCTGCTGTGACTTTATAGGGCATGACTACATTGCTAATTTTCCTATAAATATATTCCAAGTTATACACTCAAATTTTCTTCCCTCCCAAATAAGAAACCTCTAGTAAGAGAATAAATATAATTTCCTTTTTTCAAAACCTATCACTTATCTTTCAGAACTGTCACTATAGTCAAGTTAAAAGAATGTAAAATATCTTTTCATGTCTCATTACCTATATCTAAAATCTGAAAAACAATTCTTAATGTAACCATTAACTTAGTCATTCAGAATCATTTGAATTTCTGAGTGGTTTCACAAATTAAGATTTTCCCCTCCAATGGATACGCACAGCTTCTATATGGCCACTTCTAAAGTTATAGACAAGAGCATTCTTTTACAGAAATACATAATAAATATAAAATGTGCCCTGTTTTGTTATCTCTTATGTTTAAGTAGTCATAACCCTTAATAGCTATTACATAGTCTATAGTCTAATTTTAAAAATACTTCCTGTAGGGTCAGCCAATCAGTGGAGGAGTCAGGGATTCCATCCTGAGGCCTGTAGTGCCAACCCTGCCCCCAGTGCACACTGAGCAGCAATTAAGACTGGGTGTAATCCCAGCACTTAGGAGGCTCACACAGGAGGATTGTTGTGAGTTCCAGACCAGCCTGAGCTACAAAGTGAGCTTAAGGCCAGCCTGAACTGGAGGGAGACCCCATCTCAAAAAGACAAAAAAAAAAAAAAAGACTGGGTGTAGAAGAACATATTTCCTACCATTTGTAGTCATGTAAACATGAAACCAACTTTCAATCATATTCTACACTTATTAATATATAATCCAATACAAGTTTATCTGCATCTGTGACATACATGTATGATAATTCCATCAAGTTCCAATAGGATTGAACAGTTTCGTGCAATTACTGCTTTATGCCTACAAAGACAAACACCTGAACTTGTGATGGTTTCTTATCTTAAAAGCAACTTAATTGGCATCCTCTAAAGAAAAGAAACTTCCATAAATTATTTAACTTGATTGCAATAAAATATGGCTTTGGCAAACGTGAAAAGAGAAAATCCCATTATTTCTTTGTTGATTCATGATATGAAGGTAAAATCATGTTGTTTTTTTTTTTTATTTCTATACAAAAAAAGAATTTATACGATTCTGATAGGTTAAGTACTAAAAGATGTAATAAGCTGCCTTTTCATCAGGAAAACAAAAATGATTTCACTGTGTTCATCTTCTGAATTGATTAGTAACCCCAAGTGATTTTGACATTGGCAGGCAAATTACAAGCAGTAAGTTCATCAAATTTAGATCTTTCTTGAACAGGAACACTATAGAAATCAAGAACATCTCTGACGCTACACATCTGGGGAAGCCTGGAGTTAGGTACTGTGTGGCCCAAGTCATCAGCTAACTGCGCCAAGAGACTGAACTTCATACGACAATCTTCTAGGGAGATGTCTCGCCAATTACTGGGAAGAGATGAACCAAAAATTTTTTTAACATGAGATTCCAAACGACTCTGGAGATCTTCAGGTGGCATGTACGCTCGGCTTCGTAAAGGTGGACAAACCAGAATAGGTTCTTTTTTCACTTCTTCAGTCTTAGCCACCACTGGTTCTTTCTCTTTCCTGGGATAATAAAAAACAAATATGTGAATCTTAGATTCAGTAAATTAATGAAGTTAAACACTTAACTAAATGTTGTCCACTAATTGAAATCAATAAATAATTTGTATACTCAATACTTTATAATACTATGGATAAACTTCTGCTGCACTCTAGGGACTACTCCAGATCCATCCAACCCAAGGCCCTGCGAGTGTGTAGGAGAGTTTCTGTGCTATCCTGTGCTCGCAGGACCAGGAACAGGCCCCGCCGAGTGAGAGAGACCTTCCCCCAGGTTCTGCAGAACTGCAACGTCCCTCCAGACCCAGCACAGCCCACCAAAGCCCAGGCCAAGTGAGTGTGTGAAAGAGCTTCTGTGCTCCCCTGTCCCTTCCCATACCACTATAGTGCCAGCCCAGATCTGGCATACAGGCCTGGGGTGAAACTCTACAGCTAAAGTTCCTGCAATGAAACTCGGGTCAAAACTACACAGCTAATCCAGGAGCAGAACATCTTGCCAAAGGGGCACAACAGGCTCACCTCAAATGGCAACAGGAAGGAGCTGAGCACAGGAGCCAGACCCAAGCCAGGCATAACTACAAAAACTAGAACTTGGTATATCGGTACCTAAATTTCATTAGGTGCTAAGGTTATAAAGCTCTACTCCAAAGGTCGCAGCTATAAGAAATGATAAAAACAAGAAGCAAAATGCAATCTCATACCTTGAGCCCACCCAAAACAAGTGCAGAGGTCACTAGCTCAGCTGAAATGTATGAATTAATAGTGTCAGAAGTAAAGAAACAACAGCAGAAAGATATAGAGGAACTCAGAGAGAATTAATTTCTGGAATAAAAAAAGAAATCTCTGAATTCATAGCATCTAAAGTAAAGAATTAAATATAGAAACATATGGAGGAAACCCAATGCCCACCCAGAACAAGTGCAGAGCACACTACTAGCTCAGCTGAAATGTATGAATAGCATCAGAAGTAAATAAGCAACAGCAGAAAAGTATAGAGGAACTCAGAGCAGAATTTATTTCTGAAATATAAAAAGAAATCTCTGAATTCATAGCATCTGAAGTAAAGAATCAAATGCAGAAACATACAGAGGAAACGCAAGTTGAAAGAAACTCTGTAGTAAAATAACTGCTTCTAAAGAAGACACTGATAAAAAAAAAATAGAGATTAGAAAAATGAGGGATTCGTTGAATGAACAATACAAGAAAGAAGTAGACTGCATGAAGCAGAGTCAAAGAGATATAGCAGAACTTAAAACCAAAATCAAAAGCCTGAAAAGTTGTTTGAGTGCAAGTGGAAGACAGTTTCAGATCTTGTAGATACTGGTGCAGCTAGTGAAATGATAAGATCTCTAAAAAGCAACTAAGATTCAGGACAAAAAATAATTCATCACATGCAAGACAATGCAAAGATGAACAATGTGAGACTAATAGGCATCAATGAAAAAGGAGACAATACAAATGATATAAAAAGAATATGGGCAGAAGTAATTGCAGAAAACTTCCCAAGTATGAGGAAACAATCTGACATTCAGGTTACCGAAGCATACAGAACGCCAAATAACTTCAACCCAATTAAAAATACAACAAGACATATAATAGTCAAGATCACAGAAATCCAGCACAAGAACAATATACTGAAAGCCACTAGAGAAAAGAAGCAGATCACATTCAAAGGAAAACCCATCAGAATTACAGCCAACTTCTCTGCACAAACCATGAATGCAAGGAGAGCATGAAGCAGGGTACTTCAAGTCCTCTATGAAAACAAATTCCAGCCCACGCTTCTATATCCTGCAAAATTCTCTTTCAAGTTTGATGGAGTAGTGAAATACTTCCATGAGAAGAAACTAAAGAATTTCACAATAACAAAGCCAACCCTGCACAGACTACTGAAAGGTGTTCTAGAAAGGGACCAAAATGATCAGATCTCCACCAATGAAAGCAGAAGGAACCCATAAAATAGAGCAAAGTATTAAACACAGGAGAAAAAAATAAACAACAGCAGGTAAATAACATGTCAATCATAAGTCAACACATCTCAATTATAACTATCAATGTAAATGGACTCAATTCAACAATTAAAAGAAATAGACTGGCACAGTGGATTAGGAAACAAAATCAAACAATATGCTGTATATAAAAACACACTTAACTCATAAAGAAATTCATAGGCTGAAGTCAAAGGATGGAAAATACTACAGAAACAGAAAATAACATAGGTTTCTACCTTTGCAACATTTTATAGTTTCATAGTTGAATAATTTGGCACTAACAAACCACCTTAAGTATATGTTTCACATATTCTAAGTATTTCTAGGAATAGGTGCAGTAAACAAGGGAAGATCTGTCTGGGATTCCTACTCCTCTAAGATCTCACCTCAATTTAGCTCTTAACTTTACCTCCCATTAATACCTATGCATTACAGATCTTACTCAAATTAAAATAATTTTGTTGCCCAAATACACTCCACTTTCCTGACACTATGTCCTAGTTCAAGTTATGTACTTGTGCATGTGCTCATCTTTTATTTTCATTTATAGAAATCTTGCTCAGTATAAAAGATCGAGGACAAAATTTGTTTTCTTTTAAGAAACTTTAACCTGATTTCCCCAATCAAATATTGGGGAATCATCCTACTGATTTTCTTGGGGCTTTATATTGCTCTCAAAGTATATCACATCCTACCAAAATTTTTCTTATATAAATTCTCTTACAAGATCAGGATTTTAACCAGCTTCAAATACATTTACACTTTGGACTAGGCAATTCTTTGGAGATTCTTTCAGCACAAGATGTTTAGCACACAATGTTCAGCACACCTGGCCTCTACTAGATGCCAGCAACACACCTGTCCCTAAATGATGGTATCCAAAAGACATTGCCAAATGTCCCCAATGGACAAACACTGTCTTGGTTGAGAAAAACTACACCACATTATAAACCCTTTAGTATAGAGATCTATTTTACTGATCTGGGGTTCTTAAAAATGTTTAATAATTGCTTGAAGTATATGGACCAAAGGAAAGGAATCTGCCTGGGATAGTAAGTCCTTAATGAAAGGTTTGTCCAATTGAACCTCTCAGGGAGCCTTGTTTCTCAGGGAATTGGCATCTGACCAATACTGATAATCCCCAAAGAAAATGGAGGCACCAGAAATCAAATGGTGTGTAACTCACATGAGATTAAAATAAAAGATAAGAAAAAAGGAGACAGGGAAATCCTAACTAAAAATTAAAGGAGGCAATCAGGATTAGATAATGAGGGCAGGTATCTCCTGCATGCATTAGAGGAAGAGAAACTCAAACTAGAGTAGCACTAGGTAACACCTTCAGCCATGCTATGAGGCAACAAGACCCTTACAGATGTACCATGAACAGACAGTACCATGCCCTTGGGATTTATCAGCTTCCAGAACTGAGACAAATGAACATTTATTCATTACAAATTACTCAGTTTTGGGTCTTTCCTTATAGCAATAGGAAACAGACTAAGTCACTACTAACTTAGTGACAGGGAAATATACTAACTCCCATTTTTAAAGAAAAAATTTCACCCGTTTCCATGTTTCTGCTAATTACTATTCATCTTTCCAAAACTCTCAAGAGCTATCTATGTTTCTTATCTACCTCTTCACCACAGCTGTTGAGATGGCTCAAGTGGCATAAACACCTGCTTGTTAAGTGCAAGGTCCTGAGTTCAATTCCTGCAACTCCCCAAAAAAAAACCACAACATCTACATCCTCACCTTTTGTATTCTCCTAAAATTACTCCAATCATATCACATCAGGGTCCAAATAAAATATAATTCATGTACATGGACTAAGTACCCAAATTGAGAGAAAAAAGGTGGCCAATTAAAAACTAAGATCTAAACATAAAATATCTAAAAGAAAACCAGGGTTAGCCAGATAGCTCAGCAGATTAAAGCACCTGCTTAGGCAAGACACAGGAACTGGGAATCAATCCCCAGCCTGCTCCTCCCAGGATGTGCTGAGACTGGGCTAGGTGATGGGAACCTATAATCCTAGTGCTTGGGAGGCTAAAAACAGGAGGATCACTACGAGTCTGATCTGTGTAGTGAGACTCTACACACCTTTTACGAACTATTTATAAAAAAAAAAACCTTTCCATGCAAATGGAAGCCCAAAGAAAGCAGGCCTAGTTATACCAGACAAACTTTTAAGTAAAAATCAATGAAAACAAAGGTCATCATATAAAGATTAAATGTTCACTTCAGAAAGAAGGCACAACATGAGCACCTAAGCACACAACAAATACTAACAGATCTAAGAAGAAAAACTGACTGCAATAAAATAATGGAAGAATTCAATAACCCATCTCCTTTTTTTGTTGTTGGTGGTGGAACCAGGCCCTTGTGCTTGCGAGGGAAGTGATTCTTCCACTGAGCCATCTCCCCAGCCCCTAGTGAATTTTTTTTTTTTTTTTGGCGGAACCGGGATTGAACTTGAGCTTGCCAGGGAAGTGCTTATTCTACTGAGCCATCTCCCCGGCCCCATCATATGTCCTCTTGACTTGGTCAAAGAGAAAATCAAAAAGTAACTCAAAGTGGACCAGCCAAATAGCTCAGGGGAGTCAGTGCCTGCAAGCAGGCACAAGGGCCAGGGTTCGATTCCCAGGCCTACCATGCCGGCTCCGCCCCTGGGTTGCACTGAGGCAGCAACTGAGACTGGGAGTTGTGGTGTGTACCTATAATTCTAGCTCTTGGGAGGCTATAAACAGGTGGATCACTACAACTCTGATTTAGTTGTGAGACCCTGAACACCCTGCATACCCTTCAAAAAAAAAAAAGTATCTTTAGATAAATGAAAATGAAATATGTCAAAACAAAACCCATGGGATATGTGAAAAGCTGTACTAAGGTGAAATTTATAGCAATGAAGTCCTATTTTAAAAATAAGACTTCGGGCTGGCAAGATAGCTCAGCGGTCTAGAGCGCCTCCCAGGGACCGCGGTTCGAGCCCCAGCACCACATGCCATGCCAGCCCCTCCCCGCAGGGCCGGCTGAGCTCACACCCCACCCCCGCAAAAAAAGAATCCGTGATGTGTAGCGAGACACTGTAATAAATAAAGGAATTAAAAAAAAAAAAAAAAAAGACTTCATACAACCTAACATTAAGCTATAGGAACTAGGAACTAAGCTGAAATTTAACAGAATGAAGAAAATAATACAAATCAGAGCAGACAAAAGAAAAAAAGAAAGATCAATACAACTAAGAGTTGGTTTATTGAAAACATAAGTAAAAACTGGAAAATCCTTAGATAATGAGACAAAAAAGAATAAATTAAGTAAAATCAGGGTGATGTCTCACAAATATAGAATATTAAAAGATCATTATAATAACTGTATGTCAACAAATTGGATAACCTAATAGAAAGGAATAAATTTTCAATTTACCAAGACTAACTCAAGAAATAGCCTAAATAGATAAATAACAAAAAGACTGAAGTATATGTATACTTCAGTAAGTAGTTACCAAAAAAATTTCCAAACAGTAAACAGTTGACACCAGAGAGATGGCTTCATGAATAAATTTTACTAAACTTTCAAAGAAATGTTGTAAAACCTTTATAATTCTTCCAAAAATTTGAAAGAGTCTTCCAAACTCATTTTAGAACAGCGTATCAAAGACAGATGAAGATACCCCAAGAAACTAAAACCACGAGCTAGGGAGATAGCTCAATGGCTTAAGTGTCTGCCTGGCAAGCACAAGGTCCTGAGTTTGATCACAAGTACCAAAAAAAAAAAAGAAAAAGAAAAAGAAAACTAAAGCCAATATCTCTAATAGACAAAGACACAAAAATCCTTAATACAGCAAATCAAAGTCAAAGTCACATCAAAGACTACACTATGACCAAGTAGAATTATTCCTGGAATGCAAAATCATTCCATATACGCAAATCAAAAGATGTGCTATTTATAGCACATTCACACAATGAAAGTAAAAACCACACAATCACCTCAACGGATGCAGAAAAAGCACTTAACACGAATCAACAGTAATTCAGGTGTTAATGGATCCTACTTTGACAAAAGAAACAGAATAACCAATGGGAGAAAATGATCTAACACAAGGTAAGGATATTCACTCTTTACCACTTTCACTCAACAAAGTATGAAGTTCTACTCAGAGCTATCAGTGATGAAAAAGAAATAAAAGACAGCAAAAACAGGATGAAAGAAGCAAAACTGCCTGTTTGCAGATAAGACAACTTCATAAGGAAAAACCCCAAAGACTCCATTAAAAAATAAATGAGCTGTTAAACTAATAAATAAACCCACTAATATTGCAAGACACAAAATCAACATTATAAAAGAGCACTTCTTTACATAACAAAGTATGCAAAAAGAAAATCAAAAGTCAAATCCAATTATAACAGTTTCAAAATTAAAATACTTAGGAAAAAATTTAACCAAGTAAGTAAAATATCTGACTAGAAAAGGTCTTAACCATCCAGCAGAGAACTATAAAAATGAGATATAAAAGGTAAAGTCATATTAATATGCTGAACTGTAAAGGGCTCAAGTCAATAACTTCTGACATTGCCAGTCCCACAGATTACGCACTACTATTAAGGACTACTGGACTATCTTGGATTATTTTGCTGAATTCAAGCACCTACAGTATTTAAATGGCAATGGAATACCCATCTCTGACAAAACTAAACTAAAAAAGGGAATAGAAATGAAGGCCCTCTTGTATGTGTATACACAAAATAGGAGATATATAGCTACTTTCTCTTAATTCAATGAGAAGAAAGGTTTGTACTAATAGTGTTTGGACAGGATATCATGTCTGCATCTTGTACTATGAATAACCACTATAAAGACAACAATATGCAATATATCAATTATTGAAACTGTCCTATTAATCAGTTTTGAAACTGTCTCATTGCTATTTGTTTCTCAATAAAATTAATAAAAATAAAAAGAACAAAAAAAATGATGAAAAAATCTGAAGACAACATAACTAGTTGGAAAGATCTGTATTTATGGACTTGAAACATTATTATTGTTAATATATCCACACTATCTGAGTAATCTACATATTTAACACAATGGTTATTAAAATTTCTAATAGGATTTTTCAAAATTAAAAAAAGTGGACGGGAATATAGCTCAGTGGCATAAGTGCCTGCCTGGCAAGTGCAAGGTCCTGAGTTTAATTCCTGGTATTGCCAAAAAAGGAATTAAAAAAGGTAATCCTAAATCTTGACTGGAATTACAAAAGACCTTCAAATAATCAAGGAATAATTAGGGTTCTCTTCAACAAAAATAAAGTTGAACACGTCATACTCCCTGACTTAAAAATTCTACTTCTAAGCTATAGTAATCAAAACAGTATATAACTACCATAAAAACAGGCACCATTAAGAAAACCAAACACACATGATCAATTCATTTTTGATGAGGGTATCAAAAATGGCACAATAGGGAAAAGACAGTATTGATAAATATGGTTGGGAAAACTAAATGTGTTTCTGTAGAAAGACTTTCTTTTTGGTGGTACCAGGGATCAAATTCAAGACCTTGCACTTGCCAGGCAAGCACTTATTCCACTGAACTATCTCCCCAACTCCTATGTACAAGAAACAAATTCAACTCTCCTATCAAATACAAAAATCAACTCAAAATGGTCCAAGTATGTAGACATAAGTTCTGAAACCATAAAATTCCTGTAAGAAAACACTGGAAAAACTGGCATTGGTCTTGGCAATGGTATTTTTTAGATATACCAAAAGCAAGCAACAAAAACTAAAATAAATCTATACACTAAAGGAAACAATCAACAAAATGAAAAGGCAACTTACACACTGAAAGTATTTGACTATATAACTGATCAGACATCATACCCAGTAACAGATAAAACATTTAAAGAACTTAAATAGCAAAAATAAAACCTTGTTTAAAAATGAACAAAGGACTCAAAAGGACATTTTTCCAAAAACATATATACACATGACCAAAGAGGAATAGGTGCTCAACATCACTAATCATTACAGAAAAATAAATTAAAACTGTTAAAAGATAGTACCTCATACCTAGTACAGGACAGCCATTATTAAAGAGCTGAAGATAATGATATGTAGAAAAGTTACAATTATTCATTGTTGGTACAGCTATTATGGAAATATGGGTGCTCCTTAAAAAAATTAAAAATAATGCAATCATACAATCTAACACTCTTTTTCTAAAGTACATATTCAGTGGAAATGTAATCAATGTTTCAGATATTTGCATTTCCAAGTTCACTGTAATATCATTCATAATAACAAAGGAATGGAAATGCTCCAAAGCATACCTTGATGAATAAAGAAATTTTAGTCACGATGAAATATTCAACCTTAAAAATAATCCTGTCATTCACAACAACATAGATGAACCTAGAGGACATTATACTACTTGAAATAAGCAGGACAAAAAAACAGTGCTACACGATATCACTTATATGAGGATGCTCAAAAAGTCAA
>PVKA01047900.1:0-14072 GCA_004027165.1 Ctenomys sociabilis
TTATCTATCCCAACTGTACTGTCTATACACACACATCCTGATTTTTTCTTTCTACAACCCTTCCTTTGTCTACACCTGTCAAAAGTGGGCACTCCATTGACATTCAACTACCTTAGGTTCTTGAACTCAACACCACAATCCAACACAGTCCAGCATTCTGCAACCATAGGGAGTTATTCAAAGAAATTGTCGACCATATACATTTACAGCTCAGCTTAATATTATGGGCTCACGTGTATACTTCATTTTTATACTTTTATGCTTTTCTGCTGGATGGTTAAGACCTAGGTAGATCAAAAAATTTATTTTTATTTAATTTTTTTCTTCTTCTGTATTTAGGACAGGCTCTATAGGGTCTCACTACATAGATCAGACTCGTAGTAATTCTCCTGTTTTCAGCCTCCCAAGTGCTGGGATTACACACTCCACCACCACACCCATTCTCAACAGTATCAGTTGAGACTGACCCTGACCGCTGAGCTCTGCCTAAGCAGGGACTTTAGTCCCACTGAGCTATCATGCTGGCCCTTTCTTTTTAATTTAAGAAGGTAATTTAGGGGCCAGGGAGATGACTCAGTAGGGTAAGTGCGTCCCTGGTAAGCACAAGGGCCTGAGTTCAATCCCTGGTTCCACAAAAAAAATAAAAAGGTCATTTAGAACAGAGGGATGTTGAGTTATGGCCCATTTTTATTATAGTACAGTTTAACTGAAGCACAACCACGCTGTACATTGTATTGCCTGTAGCTGGCTTTGGTGCTGCAGGGACAGGTGATTGATGACAACAAAATACAAGGCCCCAGAAGCTGCTGGTGTTCTCTGTGTGGCCCTCATAGGGAAGGTTTGCTGACCCCTAGCCTAGATCATTGTGACGTTCTACAGGGGAGGGTACTGCTGTAAGAAGCAGGCAATACTAACTGTGGAATCAGAATTAATGACATGCTTATTAAAAGATGACAGTGAATGAAAGACGCTCTCAAGAATGGTGAAAATATTTCTACTATATAAGGAGAATCTATGAAAACCTCCAAATTAATCAGAAAAAGATAAAATTGAAACTAAGACAGACTGTATTTGCCTGTAGAATTGACAGATAGCAAATCATTGGTGGTACTGTCTGGGGTGAGGGTGTGGGCATCAATCACATGGCCCCTGGCAGGCAGGCGGGTAGGTAGGAAGGCAGGTACTTCATGTTGGGTTACAGTGAACTGTCCTGTGTGCTCTGGTTCTTCTGAGGACTTGCCCTCAGTGCAGATGGATGCCTCTTGCCACCAAACCTGTGCCAGTCCTCAGTCCTCATCCCTCTGCTCCTCTCAGGCATGCTCAGCCAGTCTCACTTCTCCCCCGAGTCTGTCACTGGATCCCACAGAACATTCAGAACTGTCCCTGAGTGGTCTCCTCATCCTGCATTGCACAGAACAGCTGTGTGCTGGTCTCTGGCTCTGCCCTCTCCACAGCTTCACCTGAGTGCTGGAGACACCTCAGACTTAACTGGAGTTTCCCAAGCCTGCTTGTTACATGGTCACTCTCCATCCGCTTTGGCCAGGGCACACAGGTGATGCTTCACTACCCTCCCTCTTGTTGCCTATTTGTTCCCCTAACAGTAGCCACCACTTAAGTTATTCCCTGTCATCTCTATCTTGCTCCTTGACCACTCCAGGTCCTCCTACCTGAAGGACCTCCCTTGCCCTTATTTCTGCTTTCAGAGTGATTATTACAATGTGTCTATGTTCGCTCAGAACCCCAGGGCCAACCTGAACTACATAGCAAGACCCTATCTCAAAACAGCAGAAACCAGCTGTAAGTATGCCATGCCTGTGAGCCCAGCACTCTGAGAGGCTAAGGCAGGGAATCATAAGCTCACCAGGCTGAGCAATTTAGTGATTTACCAAGATCCTGTTTCAAAATTTAAAACATTAAGGGAGGCTGGTGATGTAGCTTAGAGCAGAGGCCCTAGGTTCACATCCCCAGTAGTGGCAGCATGTGCCTGTATTTCTAGCTACCTGGGGAGCCTGCAGCTGGAGGATCATTGGAGCCCAGGAGTTTGAAACCAGCCTGGATGATATAACAAGACTCTCTAACTAAATAAGAATTATTAAATTAAATTAAGGTGTCACTGTCTAAACCCCAGGTGTGTGATGTGCAGTATGGAGCAGCCATGAATCTTGGTTCTTAACTTAGCTCTAACACCCATCAGCCATACAAATGCAAAGGTTTTGCTTTGCCTGTCCTTCTTATCTCCTATGGTTTAGAGAGTGATTGAGTGAATGGAAGTTCTTTAATATTACTGCTTGGAGCAATTTCCATGATTTAATTGGAAAAGTAAAGCAGATCATTGGAGATAATGGGTTTCTTTGTGGTTAATACAAAGAAGAAAAGAAAAGAAAAAAAAAAATATATATATATATACACTGTAGTAGTAGTGATGAACTTTTAGAGGTTTGCCATCACTGTGCTGTATACTATTGTAGGAAGTCCTCATAAGAAGTGTTCTGGGGACCAAGCTAGGGGAGAAGGCCTGCTTTCACTGTGCCCTTTTATACCTTTGAACATTTATAGTGTGTATTGGAAAAAATGTGACAGAGAGTGGAATTAGGAACCACAGTTTGAGAAACATATAGTTGTATAAATTTAGAATAATAGAATGTTAATGCTAAAAGGATTTTAGAGATTCTAGTGTTGTACTATTTTATTTTTATCTTATTTATTTGGTTTTTTGAGACAGAGGTTCACTATGTAGTTCCGGTTGTTCTCAAACTGGTAGTAGACCTCTTGCTTCAGCCTCCCAAGTACATGATGGAAGTGTATGCCAGCACACCTGGCTGTCAGTCCATTTTAAAATTGAAAAAAAAAAAAGTCTAACAAGGTAAAACTTGTTTTCCTTTGCATTTGTGTGACTGATGAGTGTTAGAGGTAAGCTGGGAACCAAGACTCATGGTTGCTCAGTAGTACATACCACACCTCTAGTTTAGTGAGTGACATCTTAAACTGGGTTGATGTGTGGTTAGTACACTAATACCACTATGCATTTGTAGTGACTGTCGTGTATGCACCTGAATGTGGAGGACATTGAGTATAAGGCTGGGCCAAAATCAGCCTCAACCTGCAGGGCTCCAACAGTGCATGCCCCCAGCTCCCAGCCTCTGTGTGGGAAGACTGTGCAGTTCATGGTTGTCAGGAATGTTGTTGCCTTGTTTGTTTTAATAACCATAAGAAACTCAAGCATTATACTATTTCATTTACTCCATTTGGCTTTTAGAAATTTTGTAGGAAATAATATTTGGTTCTCTTCTTGGCTGATTACAGAAGTCTTAAAATGCTTATTTTTAAATATTCAAGCTACATACAGGGTTTTAAAGTAGCAGGTCACCACTTCATTCCCACCGTTGTTCACACAGAGGCCATCTTTGTCCGGTGTAGCACCCATGCACTGGGCACTTCTGCCCAGGAGTGACACCTTTGTGCCTAGTTTGGGTCTGTGGCTACCTTTTCTCTCTTCTCTTTTGCCCCTTTAACCTATCTTGAAGAGTTGCTGAGGGTAGGCTTGAACCACTACCTCAACCTCCCATAATGCTGAGATTATAGACCTATACCACCATTTCTCGCATTCATTGATTTTGCTACCTGTTTAGCTTTATTCATATTACACATTTTGCAGGATCATTGTACACATGAAGTTGTGGCAGCTGTTCTCTAAAACATTCTATAAAAAATAAACATCGTAAAAAGTCGTCAATTTTTATTTATTTGTAACCCAAAGTGGTGCAGATTATCTATCTATCTATCATCTATCTATCATCTATCTATCTATCTATCTATCTATCTATCTATCTATCTATCTATCTATCTATCTAATTTGAGGCACTGTCTTCCCATGTAGTTGAGGCTGGCCTTGAACTTCTGCCTTAGCCTCCCAGCTGCTAGGACTATAGATGTGTTCCACCATGCCTAGCTAGATAATCTCTATTGTGTTGATTTTGTTTTCAGAAAGGACACATAAGTGAAGTATGGTGTTGCACACACATTGTGGATGTGTCACTGTCTTCTCTGAGAAATAATAGTCGTGTCTAAACTGTGGCTTTGTTTTTTTGTTTTATTTTTTTGAAACAGGGTCTCTGCTACAGTTCGGGCTGACCTTGTGCTAACTTTTAACCACCACCACCACCATCACCACCACCACCACCACCACCTCCACCACCTCCACCACCTCCACCCCACCCCCGGCTGGTCTCAAACTTGCAGAGATCCTCCTCACTCAACCTCCCCGAGTCAGTACTGGGATTACAGGCCTGCACCACCATGCCTGTGGGTTTTGTTGTTGTTGTTGTTGTTTCTGTTTTGGTTACTGGGAGTTGAACTCAGGACCTTGTACTTGTCAGACGGGCACTTAGGCCACTGAGCCATCTCCCTGACTGTGGTTTATTAATCAGCCATTCTAAAGATTTAGTTTATCATCACATATCTGATTTCTCTTGGGAAAATATTTCTAGAACTTGAACCAAGGGTATTCAGAGCATGTCTGCTTCCACTACATCCTTTGCAGTAGAAATGGAGATTTGCCTGACGCCATGAACCTCGTGGACCTGGTGGTGGGTGGAGGGAGCAGGCCAGCTACTCTAGCTGAAGCATTGTGAGCACATGTGCCCCCCCTTGTGTGTATATCACCATGGCTACAGGACTCGGAAACTGACTCCCCACATGTCTGCTCTTCTCTGTCGCCCTCATCCCTTGCTTGTGTGATTTCCACTAGGAATAGAGCCTTCGCTGCACTGCAGGTGGAGGCTGGGCCCAGCCCCTTCCCAGTCCTGCTGCACAGCCCTTGGAGGCCATCTCCCCTCACCAGGCTGGCCGAGGCCCTTTCCCTCCCTCTGCGGCTCCTGCTGTCCCGTGGATCTCGGTCTGTATCCTGCAGAAGCCTCCAGTGCCAGGCCTTGCCTGCTATCGTGATTTTTCTAAAGCCCGGATGGGATTAGGGAATTTCTTTGCTGCAACAGCTTCAGTGACTTCCTCTTTACTTTCAGGGTTTTAAATAATAATAATGATTAATGTTTTTTTTTTTTTTTTTTTTTTTTTTTTTTTTTTTTTTTTTTTTTTTTTTTTTTTTTTTTTTTTTTTTTTTTGGCAGAACTGGGGATTGAACTCAGGCCCTTGTGCTTGCCAGGGAAGCACTTATTCCACTGAGCCATCTTCCTGGCCCCTGATTAATGTTTTTTTGAGACAGGTTTTTAGTGTGCATTTTAAGTTGGCCTTGAACTCAAGGTGATCTCATGCTTCAGCCTCCCCCAAGTGGTGGGATTATAGGAGTGTACCACCTTGCTTAGCTCCTCTTACAGTGTTAATCAAGGTAGGCTGGATATAAGATGCTGAACTCTCATTACTTTAATACAAGAGTTTTATTCCCTTTTTTTTTTTTTTTTTTTTTTCCTGTTTCCCTCTCTTCCCAGATACTGGAGATTGAACCTAAAGCCTACACACTGAACTACATCCCCAGCACTTTTATTTATTTATTTATTTTATTATTTTTTTTAATTTAAATTTTTTTATTTTATTGAGGTCCAGCACTTTTAAATTTCTGTTTTATTTTCATCCAGGTCTCACTAAGTCACTAAGTTGCCCAGTTTGAGCTCAGATTTGCAGTTCTGCCTCAGCCTCCCAAAGTGCGTATATTATAGGCTTGCTCCATCATACCCAGTAGCACAAGTTTGGTTCCTTGCTTCCTCCAGCTGGGGGCCCAGGATTGTAACTTCACTGGTTTAAAAGCCTGCATGTGCCCTTGGTTCTGTGACAGAGGAGGAAACTGGTTGGGCTCGTCACTACCCTGGTTCTGGCCCAGAGGAAGCAACACCTGTCCCTTCTCACATTTCCTTGGCCAGACTGCTAGCTGGCCCCCTGCAAGTGCGGGCTCCAGGGAGTGAAGCCCAGGCCTCTGGAGGGGGTGCTAGTGGTTGTCAGCTGCCTTTCACTCTAGGGCTGACACTTCAACACATGGACAGTATAGCAGGCATTTTATGGCTGTTGCTGAATAAATGTCATCCTTGAGCTGGGTTCTCCGTAAGTCACTTAATAAAAGAAACTGACATCACTGCCTAGATTAAGTGTCTTTTCCCAGTGTCTCAAAACAGCCTTTACCCCTGTAATTCTCCACTAGATACTTGTTCTTTTAGGGCAAGGACTATGACTTTCATTTTTCTTTTTCTTTTTTTCAGGGGTTGTTTGAGACAAGGTATTGCCATTCAGCCTGGCCTTGACCTTACTAGGTGGCCCAGGCTGGCCTAGAACTTGCAACTGTTGACCTACTTCAGCATCCTGAGTGCTGGGATTATAGGAGTGCGTCACTATGCCTGACTCTTCTATTGAGCACTATTTTTTTTAATCTAAGTAATAAAAATTCCCCCATTACATTTGTTATTTGGACGTCTTTGTGTCCCTGTCCATGTGTGTTCCTGATCAGTGTGATGAGTTCCCACAGTATGGAAAACATGGTGTCCCTGCTCTACCTGCCGCTGTCTGCTTGCTCTAGGGAGCCCCTGTGTGATGAGTGCAGGAGTAGGTGTGTGAGCGCACGTGCCCGGCCTGCACCCTCATTGCTGCCGCGAAGTCCTGACGCCTGGCCACTCACAGTCACAGGCTTGCTCTGCACCTCTGCTTCCTGACTCCTGGTGGTGCTTCATAAACTTGTGTTGAGTAAATGGCAAGTGGGAGGAACGTTCAGTTCCCTTTTGTGTGTTATTTTCAAGATCCTTTAGGAGCTTTGCCATTTAATTTCCTTTTCTAGAGTACTTTATATTTCAGAAATTAAGCTTCAGAACAAGAAATCCTGTGCAAGGCCTTAGATTCTATCCCCAATTCCCCAAAAGTAAAAAAAATAAGATAAAAATGAGAAGAATTTGTTTTAAGGAGAGAGAGAGAGAGAGAGAGAGAGAGAAAGAAAAAAGAGTTTACTGACCAGAACTGCATTAAGTTTTGTAAGACAGGAAAGAGTAAAACCTTTGGCTAAAGCAAAGAACTTTTAGTTTAGTTTAGTTTTGTTTTCTTTCATTTCTCAGTGAATTTTCAACAGGTTGTCAAGGAAACTTAGTGAGGTAAGCTGTTTACCAGAAATAGTGTTTGCTTGGAAGTGAGACAGGTGATGAGTGAGGGACAGGTACGTGTTAGGACAGATAGTCTGTTTCATACAGCTGCACTTTGTGTAGAGTAAGACACATGCTGGGCTTACTAATGACTGTTCCGGTTGAAGAGAGAAATTGGTTATACTTCATGCCAAAGTTTTGCTCACTTTGCTTTTGCTTTGAAATGAAGTTTGTTTATTCTAATTTGGACTGTAGCTTAATTGAATAGTCCTCTTCAGCCTTTGAAACTATACTTAGATTTAGAGTTTTTGGGCAAGGTTTTACCTGGCAAGTAAGGGATAAAAGACTGTTGTCATTTATGAGGATCATTGAAAGATGAACCCATTTTACTATTTTTTTCTTCTGAACTTGGCTATAGTTAGTTATGGTATAACAAGTGCTGTTTCCAGGGAGACGTTGAACTGTCGTTTTAAATTTTTTAAACTTTTACAACTTGAATTAATACACATACTTGCGTACCAAAGTATGGTAATACACATTTTCTTTTCACAAGGAGTGTTTAAATGTGTAAGATGGGCCACAGTTGTTGAAGAGAATGAATATGGTAGTAACAAGAATTACCTTTTGGAAGGCCATTCCTTCGAGTGTAACTGTAAGGGAAAAATAGTAGCACTGACTCCCTCAGCTTTTAAAATTACTGTGATTTTTTTTTTTTTTTTTTAATCTTTTTGAGACAAGGTCTCACTATGCAGCTCAGGCTGGCCTTAAGCTCACTTTGTAGCTCAGGCTGGTCTCGAACTCACAACAATCCTCCTGCCTCAGCCTCCCAAGTGCTGGGATTACAGGCAAGCGCCACCACGCCCGGCACTGTGATCTTAAAACTAGTCTTTAAAAAAAAATTCAGATGAAATTTTATTTATTTGTTTGTTTGCTTGTTTGTTTGTTTATTTAGTGGGGCAGAACCGGGGATTGAACTCAGGCCATTGAGCTTTCCAGGGAAGGAAATTTATATAATATATAATTAACTATTTTACGAGCTGTTTATTGGCATTTAGGGATCACTTTTTTCAGAATTTTTTTTTTTTTTTTCAGAATGTTTTTATTTTTTTCAGTTTTTTTTTTATTAGTACATGCATGCAGTGTGTGTGCTCCCTTGGTGGAGTTGGTTCACACCCACAGCACGCCTCAGTTCTGACTTCACCCTTCCCTTCCCTCCCCCTCTTCCTTTCCATTCCCTCCCATTTAAAAACCATCTCTCTCTACTTCCTATTATTGATCTTTTATTTTACTTTTCATATTTTGGGTTTCTTGCATAAGAGAAATGTAATATTTAAGCTTGATGTGTCTGATTTATTTTACCTGATGTTAGTCTCAGGACACATCCATTTTCCTGCAGAAATGCCTCACTGCCCTTGATGGCAGAGTGGTAGCCCATTGTGTGTATGTCCCACATTTTTTTCATCCATTCCTCTGTTGATAAGAACATAGAGACTGCTTCCAATTTAGTTAGTTATGAATTATCTACCAGTGCCTCTTACTTGCTTTTAGAACACTTTCCTCACTTCAAAACAAATCCTGCAGTCCTGACGACCACTTTCTGTTTGTGTAAGCTTACCTCTTCTGTGTATCTTTTGTGAATGGAATTGTGTATTTTGTTTTGTGTCTGACTTCTTTCATGTAATGTGCTTTTCAAGATTTAGGGCCAGGGAGATGGCTCAGTGAATAAACACTTCCCTGGCAAATGCAAGGGCCTGAGTTCAATCCTTTGTTCCGCCAAAAAAAATAAAAAGGTTCATTTGTGTTACATATGCGTCACTCATTTCTCTTTTAGCCAAATGTTATTCTATTACATGTGCATGGTGCTGGGGATGAAAACTAGGGCCTTCACATTGACCTGCATCACCAGCTGTTGTATTGTAGTGTGTTATGCTTTTATTTGTTTTGTTTTGTGCTTTGTTTTGTTTTGAGACAGGCTGGGGAGATGGTTCAGTGGAATAAGTACTTTCCTGGCAAGCACAAGAGCCTGAGTTCAATCCCCGGTTCCACCAAAAAAAAAAAGAGAAGCAATTGTTTTGAGACAGGGTTTCATGTACTTCAGGCCCGTTTTAAACTCACCATGTAGCCCAGGCTGGCCTCAACCTCACTCTGATCCTCAAGCCTCAATCTCTGAAGTGCTGGATGCTACTATGCCCATCTGTTTTCGTTTTGTTTGTATTTTTTTGTTTGTTTGTTTTTTGTTTTTGAGATAGGGTTTCACTAAATCACCAGATTGCCTGGTCTGGGTTTGAATTTGTAATCTTGCTGCCTCAGCTTTGCAGAGTGCTGGGATTACAAGCAGGTGCCATCATGTTCAATCTTTATGAATGTTTTATTTATTAATTTACTCATCCACTGGTGGACATTTGGATTGTTTTTACCTTCTGGCTGTTATAAGTAGTGTTGGTGTGGACATTTGTATACAGGTATTTAAGTACTTATTTTCTGTTCTTTTCTATAATTACCTAGCCTAGGAACTTAAAAATTACTACTAAATCAGTGGTAATTTGTTACCTTTTTTTTTTAAGTGCTGGAAATTGAAGCCAGGGTCTTTGCACTAAGCTTCACCTCCAAGCCCTTTTAAAATTTATTTATTTATTTTTGAGACATGGGCTTGCTAAGTTGCCCAGGCTAGGCTCAGATTTATGATCCTCCTGCCTCTGAGTGCTAGCATGACAAGCATGTGCCATCACAGCTGGCAGGTTAAATTCTGAGTAGACAACAGACTTTCTATAGCAGTCAAAGCAGTCAAAGCGTTTTCCTTTCCTACTAGCAGTGACAGGGCTTCTGGCTTTTGTACATCCTTCCTGGTACTCACCCTGCACCTTGTTTGCTCACTTGCTTGCTTATTTGACCTCAGCTGTTCTAGTAGGTGTGAAGTAGCATCTCCTGGCTTTACTTTGTGTTTTCCTAATGACTAATGATACACAGCACCTCTTCACATGTTCTTTGTGCATCTTTGGAGAAATATTGTCATTTTGTTGAACTGTAAGAGTTCTTCACATATTTTAGGTGCCAGACCTTTATTAGGTACATGCTTTGCAGATCCTATCTCCCATTATGTAGACTGGCTTCTCATATTCTTCTTAATGTCCTTTGATCACACAAAAACATTTTTTTGAATCTTTTTGTGACAGTGTCTTACTATGCACTTCAGGTTGACTTGAACTCACCATGTTGCCAAAGCTGCAGTTCTCATGCATATTCTAGGGTTCAGGCCTATGACACCACACCCAGCAGAAATTCTAAATTTTTATGAAGTTCAGTTTATTTTATTTTGTTGATGGTATCATGCTTTTGGTGTCCTATCTAAGAGTTTTGGCATATCTCACCAAGTCCACAATTGTGAAGTCATTTGAATGCTTTCTTGTATTGTTAGTTTTATCTCATACTTAATTTGGTCCTTTGGGGAAGGGAGACTCTCAAAGGGAAGTGATCTAGGGCCCAGCTTGTTTCATTTTGAGGGTTTTTTTTTTGTATTTTAGGGAAGGGTCTACAGGGTGTTGAGGGTCTCATTACTAGATCGGACTTTCAGTGATCTTCCTGTTTACAGCCTCCCAAGAGCTGGGATTACAGGTGTGCCCACCACTCCCAGTCTCAATTGTCTTGCTCAGTGAGCCCCAGGGATAGGGCCAGCACTGCAGGCCCTGGAATCAAACCCCTGGCCCCTGCACCTGCTCGCGACACTTTAATCCACTGAGCTATTTGGCTGATCCTCATTTTGAGTTAATTTTTGTTCATGGCAGGGCATGGTGCTACATGCCTATGATCCCAAGCACTTGGTAGAGTGAGGTAGATCACTATGAGTTTGAGGCCAACCTGGAAACTTTGTAAGTAAATTCAAGGCAACCTGTACTACACAGAGACCCTGTCAAAAATTTTGTGTGTGTATGTGTATGGTCTGAGGTAGAAATCCAATGAGGACTGTGCCTTTAATGGCAGAATTTCATGGAGCTGCCACATGATTTCATCAAACAGCCACATGGGATGCCCTTTAATTGAGCACATAGCAACCAAAAACTGGATTTTGTGGTATTTTAAATTATTCAACATTACATTCCAAAAAGCAGAGCACATGTTTCAGAATAGCACTTGTGGTCTCAGGCATGTTTTCAGTCTGGGAGACATATCAGTGACTGATAAATGGAGTGTCAGATTCCCTTCTTCTCCCTCCATGGTTTCCTGTCTGTCTGAAGGTCACAGGTTTTGTAGATGAGTTTCAGGAGGCTGTCAATAACAGAAGGGAAGAGATTAAGGATAAAGGTAGAATTTCCAAGGATCATTTGCAGAACATCAAGAGGGAGAGAGGAGGCTGGGGAGATAGCTAGGTGGTCTAAGTGCCTGCCTGGCTAGTGCAAGGACCCAGGTTTGGTCCCTGGTGCTGCATGCTGTGCAAGCCTGGAGCCCTGGGCACTCCATACTGGCCACTGAAACTAGGTGTGGTGGCACACGCCTGTAATCCCAGTGCTGGGGAGGTTGAGACAAGGAGGATCACTTTGAGAGTTTGAGCTATGCAAGACCCTGTACCAGAGAAATGAAAGGTTTAAAAACTTAAGAGGGAGAACATGAACATGTTTCTCACAAAAGATCTTCATCCCTCTCTGGAGGAGAAGAGGAAGCATAAAAAGAAGCGTTGAGTGCAGAGCCCAATTCCTACTTCATGGACGCGAAGTGCCCAGGATGCTGTAAAATCACCGTGGTGTTCAGCCATGTGCAGACGATAGTTCCGTGCATTGCTGCCCCACTGCCCTGTGCGAGCCCACAGGAGGGAAAGCCGGGCTCACAGGAGGATGTCCCCTCAGGAAGCCGCATTCAGCACCCTCGATCAAGACGAGTGGGAAGCCGTCCCAATACACACGTTTTGGATTAAAAAAAAAAATTAAGAGGAAGAGAAGAGGCAAGTGGAGGTAACTAAGCAGAGGCGGCTGGAGAGAAAGTGACGCTCCCTATTGGGCAGCAGTACTGACAGCAATAGAAACAAAGCGTTCGGGAGAAATTATGTGTGGAATAGGGATGGATGCATCTCCAAAGTCATGACCAGAATGAGTAGCTTTTTTTTTTTCTTTTTTTCGTATATATGCATGCTACGCTGTTCAGGACATCTTGAGCTCACTTTGTAACCTAGGTGGTCTCAGATTCACAATGATCTTCCTTGTAGCCTTAGCCTCCCAAGTGCTGGGATTATAGGTGTGTGCCATCATGCCCAGAATGTAGCACTTTAGTGAATAGTTGAATGTTCTTTTAGTTTTGAAAATATTGTAATGCCACTGGAGTCCAGCTGATTTGTTTAGGTTCCATCCATCCCAGAGAAGGATAAGGAAAACAGCTAGAAGAATTCAAAATTATTTCATTCTTGGCCAGGATACTGGCTCAGTTTGAAATAATAAAACTGGAGAGAGAGAGAGAGAGAATGAGAATGAGTGCACGCGTGTGTGCAGGGTACATACCAGTGGTATAGGGTCTCACTGCACAGCTTGGACTTGTAGTGATCCTCCTGTTTTTAGCCTTCCCAGCACTGCGATTACAGGCATGCACCACCACACCCAGTTTCTATGGCCTACTCAGTGTACCTGGGGTCAGGGCCAGCGTGGCATGTGGTGCCAGGGATGGTCCTTGTGTTTGCTTAATCGAGCACTTAGTCTGCTAAGGTATGTTGTGGAGCTTTTTCTTTTTATTAAAACTATATTCAATATCAATGTTTTGTGTTTCGGTTTTGTATTTAATAAAATTTTCTAGTTGAAAAATGCCTATTTTAGCTGCTAGCACAAGAATAGGAATTGATCTGCTGCTTGTGCAGGCGAGGGTGTTGTTTAGTATGTGTTGCAGGGCTGTGTCCACTTGAAGGGGCAGGAATGTGCCAGGATAGTCTTTTTGTTGCCATGTGAAGTGTTATGTGAGCTTCAGAGAAACAAACTGAGAAGACAAATGGACAAATGACCAGGAACGTAAGGGAAGAATCAAGAAGCAACTGTTGGTCATAAACTCTTGTGAAAGTAAATAAAACTGATTTGTACAAAAGAAAACAAAGCATGGTCTTAGTGGTAACTTTAGCATTTTTGGTGTTCAGACTGTGGATGTGTGTTCCGTGTTCTTTTACATTCTTAACCCTCCCCTCTGCTCTCTGTAACTTCAGGTGCTGCTTGTGAGCAGTAGTCGCCACCCAGACCGCTGGATTGTCCCTGGAGGAGGCATGGAGCCCGAGGAGGAGCCCAGTGTGGCAGCTGTCCGTGAAGTCTGTGAGGAGGTACGGTGCTGAGAAACAGTTAAGGGGCCCATTCCATCTTCGTGATTCTCCAGCCTTTCACCACAGCTCAGGAGCAAGTGCACTTGAGATCACAGGAAGATAGGCTTTCCTGCTTTCTAGTGACCTTCTTGGTGAAAGCACAAGGAAAGTGGTGTTTATTGGGCACTCCGTGTAGGCTCATGATAGTGGCTATGTGTAATATACCTTGGGCTTCTTTGTGGTTCCAGGGGTCTTGCAGCAGTGCCAGGTACCTGAGCCTTGGCAGAAGACGAGGCCTTTCTTTTCCTGGGCTTCTGATTCCTTGCAGTGAAAGTGGCTAAAGCAGTAGTTGCATTGAGCAGAGCTGGTGATGGTCCAGTTAGAAAAGAAGAGTACTTTCTTTTTATATGTGTTCACATGATGGGTGGTATATATGTATTGAGCTCCTGGGCTCTTGGTCTCTACATCTTACTTACGAGATATTTCAGTGAGATATATGGTGCCAGGGGTGGTGCTTGTGTTTCCCTAATCAGGCACTTAGTCTGTGAGCTATGTTGTATGACTTTTTCCTTACTTCAAGAGCCTGGCTCTTAGTAGTTTCTTATTTCAAGAGTCAGGCTGAAGACTGACAAATAGATTGCAGTTCAAAAACTAAGGGGGGAAGGAACTAGTGTTTCTCCATAGCCTGTGCAATATCACACCCTACTATTGTTAGCAAATGGTAGGTAACTTTTTAAAAAATTTTC
>PVKA01047901.1:0-14073 GCA_004027165.1 Ctenomys sociabilis
ACTTCTCCACTGCTGGTGGGAATGTAGACTGGTACAACCATTGTGGAGGTCAGTATGGAGACTCCTCAAAAGAATAGGACTAGAAATCCCATTCAAGCCAGCTATCCCCCTACTGGGAATTTTCCCAAAGGATTTGGATACACTGTATCATAGAGATATATGTATACCTATGTTTATAGCAGCACAATGTGTGATAACAGCTGGAACTTCCTCTTATTGAGAAGTTTTTGCATGTCAAAAGAAATTACCTAAATGAAAACAAGTGACAAGAAAAAAAATGTCATAGGACTCTCTTGCTACAATGTAGTACATAGTTAGATTTCTAAATTTCTGTGTAAAAACATGTAATTGTTTATTGCTATTTTTAATTTAATTTTATTATTTTTTTAGTATTTTTAATATATATTTTTTATTTTTCTCTTCACATTCCATAGGGATTTAAAGTTTAGCATATCAGTACCTAATGGAAAATACCCGTTCCATGTGATGTCTAAGATGTTTGATATTTAGACAGATAGTGAGGTTAAGCTCACCTGGCTATATTGTAGCATGATAACATCATTAACCTTCTCTTCTGGAGGGTTAAAAACTTAAGATTGCAGACCAAGAATTAAAGAAAAGAAGGGCTACAAGGATAGCCAACATTTTGGCTCTAGCCATTCAAGGTCAGTGAGGACTCAGGACATAAGTGAACCTGTACTGTAACATCCTGTAACTCAGTGATGTCTCAAATCTTCTGATCAGGGAGATTATGGGGCTACATCGATCATCATTGATCGATGATGTAGAGTGTGCCTAAGGTGAGTCACATGGAGAGAAAACACTCTCTCAGGCTTTCACAGAGCGCAAATTGGTGAAGCAATGGCTGTGACTCATCCACATGGCTGCTACTGACAAATGATCTGTAAACTGTGGTACAGGGTTTCAGGGTAAATCCTGAGGATTTTTGATTGACCTTGTGAGACAGAAAAGTTGCATTTCTTAAGATATATAGATCTAGTTTTATCTAGGTCTTAACCATCCAGGAGAAAAGTATAAAAATCAGGTATAAAAAGTAAAGTCATTTTAATATGCTGAGTTGTAAAAGGCTCAAGACAACAACTTCTGACATTGCCAGTCATAAGGATAACCCACTACTATTATGGACTACTGGAGCATATTGGATAATTTTGCTGAATTCACACACCTACAATATTTAAATGGCAATGGCATACCCATATCTGACAATATGTAACAAGAACAAGGGATAAATGAAGGATCTTATTGTATCTTTTTATACAAAATAGGATTGATATACAGCTGTGTTCTCTTAATTCAATGAGAAGAAAGATTTGAATTAACCTGTTAGTACAAATAGGTTACTTGTTTGGGCAGGATATCATGTCTGCATCTTGTACTATGAATAACTATTATGAAGACAACAATATGCAATGTATTAATCATTGTAACTGTCCTCTAACCTGTTTTGAAACTTTCTCATCGCTATTTGTTTTTCAATAAAAGTACTAAAAATAAATACATGAATAAAATGAAATAAAAAAATGAAATTACCAACAAGGTGAAAAGACAACCCAAAAATTTGGAAAAAGTATTAAATAATAAACCCTCAGACAAAGGTCTTTTATCTAAAACTTATAAATAGCTAAACAACATTTGGGTCTCAGAATTCAAAGACCCACGGGGAACAACCCGCTCGGGCCCTCCTCCTGTTTGTCTCTTGGACAGGAGCTTTCTTTCCATCAATAAATTTGTTCTGCTCATAACCTCTGTTTGTTTCTAAAATTCATTCTTCAGTTTTAGAGAACACAAACTCATGCAGGTCAGATCCAGAGATCATTTTTCCCTATGTCATTTGGAGGTTCCCTATATCGTTCAGAGTTCACTCACCTGAGATCAGTTTTTTTTCCCTGTATCATTTTGGAGAGTCCTACCAAGATCATTGGACAGATGTATGAGTTTGCTTTTCTTTCATAAATTCTGGATTGGGACTTTCTAAGGTAACAAATTTTTATGCTTCAAGTGTTGATGTTTTTGTCCATTGCTCATAATTGTTCACGTTTTGCCCTTATAGTTCTGTTAAAATTGCTTACTATAGCTTATACTTTGTCTTTTATATAGTTTTGTGAAAATGTTGGTCAAAATGTTGTTGGTACAGAGAGCAAATTGGTCAGGCAATGGCCGTGACTCGTCCACAAGGCTGACACTGACAAGGGATCTACAAAGTGCAGTACAGTGTTACAGAATAAACCTGAGGGTACCTGACTGACCTCATCTGATACAAAAGTTACATTTCTTGTTATATAGGTCTTGCTTTAACTCTGTCTTAACCATCCAGTAGAAAAGTATAAAAATGGAGGTATATAAAGTAAGGTCATATTAATATAATGAACTGTGAATGGCTCAAGTCAACAACTTCTGTGGATAACCTGCTTCTATTGAGGATTGCTGATCTGTGTTGGACTGTTTTATTTAAAAAATGATATATATATATTATATACATATATATACACATATATATACGTATATATATGTATTTATATGTATAATATATATATATATATATATATATATAATTAGCCATCCATGTTTTGAAAATCTGTAACATATCTATTGTATGTTACCCTGTTCATGTCAATTTTTTCTCTTTTTTCTTCTATTTTTCACTCTTCAAGTTAAAATACAAATAAATAAATTTTAAAAATGTTGTTGGTAAATCTAAGTACCGTTGTGTACTTGCATATGTTGCATTTGAGCTGGTCGCCTAAATGTACTGGTATTCCTTGCTTGACTTTAGACAATAGCACTAGAAAGAGTAGCATTAGTAAGCCTCCTAGTGGATTTTATCTAAGTGTCTATAAAATTGGACTTTTAGCCAGCCTGGACTTAAAATTTACATGCCCATGTATAAAAAATGGGACTCCTTTTGCCAGTTACATGAAATTAGGTTGGCAACCATTCTTAAAGACTTGGAGGACAGGTTTCACTGGGATAGACTGGTTGTGATCCCCTCCCCCTACATGCTAGAGGAATGCCAGGCCTGCCTGCTCCATTTCAGTTTCCTTTCTTTGACCTTATTCCCAATTTTCCCACCTCTTTGTACTTTCCTTTATAGAGGCATGTAAAATTAGGAGAATGATATAGATTGTTCCAAATAAGTGAAGTCCTTAGAAAATGAGTGTTTGTTAATACCAAAGGCAGAGAAGTCATTTCAGAAAAAGGACACATACCCCTTCTCTGGGTCAGATGAGACAAAGAGGACTATGCCTGTCCAGGAGAACACATATAAAAGCCATGTACCGGCTTAGAGTTCTGGGAAGGTCTCCTTCAGGAGGGTAAACCTGAGACAGTGGAGAGAACCGACTTCTGGGTGACACCAGAAGGAGCTATCTCCAAAAGCAGCACATTTATGGGACCAAAACACGTTTAGAGTGAGGGAGGATTCAACCTTTTCTACTAGGTCTAATTATTTAGGTGTGTAAGAGATAAGTTGGGGACTTCAAAGCTTTTACTGTAAAGTGCCAGGTAATCTCCGTCAGGCTTTTAACTATCTCTTATAGAATTTAAACAAACAGCGGTTACTCTGCCAGCTAGTAAATGCTCTTAGAGCAGCTGCCACTCTTTGAAGTAAAGGACAAGTTTCCCCAGCCATTCTTTGGAGAATCCCAATTGAAGCCTATGGCTGATGGAATATTGACCAGAGAAACTGCTGGGTGCCTTTCTGGAAACATCTCTGGTTGTGTGGGCCAAAAAAAAAAAAAAACAGAGAATATCTGCGGAGTTATGGCCATACCTGAAGGTTCCTTGGTGGAAACTGGCTCCTCCTAACCACTGAAAGACCTCCACTTACCTATTTTACTTTTTCCTCTCTTTTTACTAATGAACTAGGAATTTTACTTGAGATTTTCAGTCAAACTTAGTGAGTCACTTTCAGAAATAAGGCTGAGACAGCTTGCAATAGTGGTTATGGGGAAGTTTACATCTATGCCTTATGTGTTAACTAAGAGTAAGATGTTTGCCAGCTGCATTGTGTTTTTATCAACATGTAAAATGTGAATGCTAGATGATGAATGTAAGTTTCTCCTGTGAGCTTCAAGGTTAAATCTTGTTTAGTTGTTAAAAATGTTTACCTAGGTGATTAGTGTCTGGAGACTTGGCTCAACACGCAGGGCCAAATCCCTCCAGGCAAAAGTTCTATCTATCTCTAGAAGCGATCTTTGTAACCTGAGAAGTGCTCACTTCTCATTGACCGTTTATGCCATAGTTATGTTTCTTTCTGAAGACGTTCTGGTCACTGGATCAACTGTAACTTATATTCACAAATGGTCAGTAACAGTAAGTGAAGGGTTTCTGAGATGGTTAGGAGATAAGAATCTGCACCAGTTTGTGGTGCTGGTAAGAAGTTGTCTCCTTTTCTCTCCAACTGGAGCAGCCACCTGCTCTGGAGAGGGTTACTCAAGGGACTCCTTGGGGGAGGGAATCAATCAGAAATAAGGAAGGGGAATGCCCTAAAGATTCTTATTGTATTCCAGATATGGAGATCTCACAGTTAAAGTCTCTTACTCCTTTAGAGTGTTTCATTAGGCGCCAGAAGACATTCGATTCTTACATGGTAAAGAGCTGTTTAATCCAAATGGAATGCAGAAGAAAGTATAAAGCATGATGCTATTTTATAACTAGGAATATGATGTAAAAAATGGTAAAAAATGTCCTATGTTCAGATTTGGTTATTTAATAAAGTTTTGGAGGTATAGATGTGAGGAACAGGAGAACTAGGCAGTTCAGGTGCCTGAGGCAGCTGAACTATATTGGAGCCTGAGGACAAGACAACAT
This sequence comes from Ctenomys sociabilis, assembly GCA_004027165.1. Lineage (NCBI taxonomy): Eukaryota > Metazoa > Chordata > Mammalia > Rodentia > Ctenomyidae > Ctenomys > Ctenomys sociabilis. Next base: position 4,831 of record PVKA01047901.1, read on the forward strand.
TAAGCACAGGCTCTCCCACCATTACTGAAAGTAAGGTTTTCCCTGTTTTCCTTTCTAGTCTAGAGGGTGTGGACTTCTAAAACAGCTGTAACCCAGACCTCAACAGGACTACACTGGTTCTTAGCTCAATCTGTGCAAGCTTTTTAAGGACAATATCCTTTCAAGAAAGAAAAGATAATTTGGAACTTCCAGAGTTCATATGCCTTAGATGACCCTGATAAATAGATTGATATCTTTAGAGGATTTATTCAGACTTATGAACTAGATTAGAACGATGCCATGCTAATCTTGAACCAGACTTTGACGTTTGTGGAAAGGCAGGTAGCATTAAAAGCTGCAATTGCATTTGCAAATAAATATCACAGAGTTAATTTTATTTTCTTGTTTTTTTATAATATTTTTGTTTTATTGAAGTACAAATATCAATGATACAGTTTTAAAATAACTTGACAAGATGGACTTCATTAATTAATACATTGCAAACTGTTTTCATAATGTTTTGGTACACCATAAAAGGTGTATACATGATATTATACCTACAGACATTATTATACCATACATCTCTTATCAGTAAATTAAGAGACTGTAGCTGTTTGCATATCTTATTTTTTATACCTGAATTACATCACAGATTCAATAATTAATACTTTCTAGCTTGTTACTTTCCTAGCGGTTGTCCATGGTACTAGATGCCGACATAATATCCTGTCCAACCACCATTAGTGCAAATCTGGCCCCTCATAGAATTATGTAGAAGCACAGCGTTATCTATCTGAACTGTACTGTCCATACACACACATCATGATTCTTGATTTCTCTACCCCTTCCATTGTCTACACCTGTCAGAGCTGGGCAAACCATTGTCATTCAACTAACTTAGGTGCTTGAACTCGACAACACAATCCAACACAGTCCAGCATTCCACAACAATAGTGAGTTATCCGAAGATGTTGTCGACCATAGCCATTTATACTTCACCTTAATATTATGGCCCCGCGATGTATACTGTTTATACATTTCTACTGGATGCTTAAGACCTAGATAGAGGGAGACTTATATACCAACACATGAACTTTATATTTCTTATGAGGTCAGTGAAGTCCCCTCAGGGTTTTTCTTGTAATCCTGTACCTTATACTGTAGATCCTTTGTCTGTGTCATCCATGTGGATGATTCACGGCCAATGCTTGACCAGTTTCCTTTCTGTGAGAGCTTGAGAAAAAGTTTTCTCCCATGTGACTCTCCCCAGGCACACTATAGAACTTCAATCTCTTTCCTCTGTGGCTCCATAATCTCCTTGTTCAGAAAATTTGGAGCTCAACTGAGTTTCATGATATTGTACTACAGGTTCACCAATGTCCTGAGTCTGCGCTGACCTTAGAAAGCTAGGGCCAAAATGTTGGCTGGCCTGGTGGCTCTTCTATTTCTTCAACTTTGATCTGTGAACTTAGGTTTTAACCATCCAGAAGAAAATCTGATTAGTATCCTGCAGCATATGTCATTCACTTTGCCTTACATGACTCAATTGATTTTAATTGTTGTTGTACATTTCCATTCGTATTGCTGCTTTTCGCTTCGTATACTAGGGAGACTATACGATACTTACACATGCATGTCTGGTTTATTTCACTTATGAGTATATTTTCAACTGGCATTCACTTCAGTATAAATGCTGCAAACTTATTCTTAACAGCTGAGTAATAATCCATTATATAAAAATACCACATCTTTTTAAAACATTCCTCATGTGATGGACATCTTGGTTGTTTCCAAGATTTTGCTATCACACATTGTGCTGCTATAAACATGGTTACACATATATCTCTATGATACAATGTATCCAGATCCTTTGGGAAAATTCCCAGTAGGGGGATAGCTGGCTTGAATGGGATTTCTACTCCTACTCTTTTGAAGAGTCTCCACACTGACCTCCACAATGGTTGTACTAGTCTACATTCCCACCAGCAGTGGAGAAGTGTTCCCTTTTCCCCACAACCTCTCCAACATTTGTTGTTGGTTGATTTCCTTATGATAGCCATTCTTTCTGGAGTGAGATGGTATCTCGGTATTGTTTTCATTTGCACTTCATGGATGACTAGCGATGTGGAGCATTTTTTCATATATTTATTCGCTTTGTTAATTTCGTCCTCTGAGACGTGTGTATTCATCTTAGGTGCCCATTTCTGAATTGGGCCTTTAAATTTGAGGGCCCTGTTATACCTCAGCTCTTTATATATTCTAGACAGTAGACCTCAGTCTGATTGCTAATTAGTCAGGATTTTTTCAAATTTTGTGACTTGTCTTTTCACCTTGTTGACAATTTCTGTAGACACGCAGAAGCTCCTTAAGAAGACTTGATCCCAGTTGTTGATTCTTTCAAGTGTTTCCCGTGTGAATGTATGTTTGTTCATGAATTCTTCACCTACGTCTATGTCTTCAAGAGTACCTCCTACTTTCTCTTCCAGGAGATTGTTTCTCTTTTCATGTTTAGATCTTTAATCCATTTTGACTTTAGCTTAGTGCTCTTAAAGAGGCTATCTTTGTTCCAGTGAGCTTGTGTAGCCCCTTATCGAAGATAAGATGGCTGAGTGTGATTGTAGATGCCTCTGCATCTTCTAATCTATTCCACTGATCCTCAGGTCTATTTTGTTGCCAATATAATGTTGATTTTATCACAGTGGCTTTGTAGTATAATTTCAAGTCAGGATTTGTGATGCCTTCTGACTTGTCTTTATTGTCCAAGATTGTCTTTGCTATTCTAGGTGGTTTGTGGTTCCAAACAAATTTAAGAATGACGTTTCTGTGTCTGGGAAGTATGTTGTTGGAAGTTTGATAGGGATTACATTAAATATGTACAGCAATTTTGGGAGTATGGCCATCTTCACGATGTTGGTTCTTCCTATCCAGGAGCATGGAATATTTTTCCATTTTCTGAAATCCTCTATAATCTCTTTTCCTAGGGTGCTGTAATTTTCCATGAAAAGATCTTTGACTTCCTTGGTTAAGTGACTCTAAAGATATTTCATTTTCTGCGGTCCTAATGCAAAAGGTATTGTTTTTATTGTTTCGCTTTCAGTGTGCTTGTTTTCTGTGTAGAGGAATGCTATTGACCTTTGAGTACTGACTTTGTATCCTGCTATGGAACTGAATTTTCATATCACCTCTAGTAGATTATTGGTTTAATTTTGGGGTTTTCCAAGTAAAGTGTAATGTCACCTGCAAACAGTGATAATTTAACTTCTTGTTTACCTATTCTTATTCCCTTTAATTCTCCCTCTTTTCTAGTGGCTGTTGCTAAGGATTCCAAGACTATATTGAATAGGAGGGGTGATAGAGGACATCCGTGTCTTGTACCTGATGTAAGAGTCAAATATTTCAGTTTTTCCCCATGTAGGATTTTATGTTTTTGGGTTGTCATAGATGGCTTTTATCAAGTTGAGATAGAGTCCATCCATTCCAATTTTCTGTAGGACCTTCAACGTGAATGAGTGCTGAACTTTGTCAAAAGCTTTCTCTGCATCAATTGAGATGATCATGTGGTTTTTAGATTTCAGTCTATTAATATAGTGTATTACATTTATAGATTTTCGAATATTGAACCATCTTTGCATCACTTGGATGAATCCTACCTGGTCATGGTGTATGATTTTCTTGATGATTTTCTGTATTCTATTTGCCAAGAATTTGATGAGTATTTTTGCATCTATATTCATGAGGGTGATTCTTTTTGGTTGTGCCTTTCCCTGGTTTTTGAGTCAGTATTATACTTGCTTCCAGAAATGATTTTGGGAGGACTGCTTCCTTTTCAATTTCATTGTAGAGTTTGTGGAGTGTGGGAATTATATCTTCTATAATTTCTTGTAGAATTCATCTGTGAATCCATCGGGACCTGGACTTTTCTTTGTCGGTAGCCTTTTTAGTACGTTTCGTATTTCGTTGGCTGTTATTGGCTTATTGAGAGCTGTTATATCTTCTTGATTCAGTTTTGGTAATTTTTACCTTTCAAGGAATCTGTCCATTTCTTCTGTGTCTTCTATTCTGTGAGCGTAAAGATTCTCGAAGTAACTATTGATAATCTTGTGCATTTCCGCTGGGTCTGTGGTGATTTCACCCTTTTCATTCCTTATGTCTTGTACTTGAATTTTCTCTTGCCTCTTTTTGATGAGGTTGGCTAGAAGCTTAACAACTTTATTGAGTTTTTCAAAGAACTAACATGTTGATTTGTAGATTCTTTGACTGTTTTCTTTATCTCAATTGAATTAATTTCTGCTCTAATCTTTATGATTTTTTCCTGTCTTTGTGCTCCGAGTTTCCTTTGCTCTTCTTTTTCTAGTTGTCGGAGGTGCAATATTAGGGTGCTAATTTGTTCCCATTCTGTTTTACTAATGTGTGAGTTCATGGCTATGATTTTCCCTCTAAGAACTGCTTTCATCGCATCCCATAAATTCCAGTAAGTTGTGCTTGAATTTTCATTGAATTGTAGATATTATTGAATTTCTTGTTTAATTTCTTCTGTGACCCATTGATTGATGAGTAGGGTGTTGTTTCGTTTCCATGAATTTAGTGGGTATTTCTGGTTTCTTTTGTCATTTAGTTCCGGATTCATTGCACTGTGGTCAGATAATATGCATGGGATAATTTCTATTATCTTGCATATACGTAGGCATGAGTTCTGGACTAGTATGTGGCCTATTTTGGAAAATGACCAGTGTGCAGCTGAAAAAACTATGTATTCTTCTGTGATTGGGTGCAACACTCTGTGTATGTCCACAAGGTCCATTTGTTCCAAGCTGTGGTTCAGTTCTGCTACTTCCTTGCAAATCTTTTGTCTGATTGATCTATCTTTTTGATATAAGGGTGTGTTAAGGTGTCCTGTTAAGACTGTGTCTTTAGACATTAGGTTTTTCATGTCCATTAAAATTTGTCTTACAAAGTTGGGTGCTCCTGTTTTTTTGCATACATATTTATCAGAGTTACCTCTTGCTGTTGAATTTTTACCGTGACCAATATATAGTGGCCTTCTTTGTGTCATTTGATCATTCTTGGTTTGAAGTTGAGTCTGTCTGAGAATTGCTACTCCTGCTTTTTTCTGACATGCTGGGGCATGTAGTACTGTTTTCCATGCTTTGACTTTGAGCCTATGAATGTCCTTTTCAGTTTAGTGTGTTTCTTGTATACAGTATATTGTTGCATTTTGTTTCCTAATCCACTGTGCCAGTCTATTTCCCTTCATTGAAGAATTCAGTCCATTTACATTGATGGTTATAATTGAAATGTGCTGACTTATGTTTGTCGTGATATTTACCTGGTTTTGTTTTCTCCTTTGAATCATGTGTTTAACTGTCTGTCCTGTTTCGTGAGTTCCTTCCATTCTCATTCACGGAGTTCTGGTCAATGTGGTCTCTCTCTAGAACATCTTTCTTCAGCCTGCAAAGGGATGGCTTTATCATCAGGAAATTCTTTAGTTGTTCTTTGTCATGGAAGTATTTCACTTCTCCATCAAACTTGAAAGAGAGTTTTGCAGGGTATAATAGTCTGGGCTGGAATTTAAATTCATGTAGGACTTGAAGAACTCAGCTCCATGCTCTCCTTGCCTTCATTGTTTGTGTAGAGAAGTCATCTGTAATTCTGATGGGTTTTCCTTTGAATGTTGTCTGCTTCTTCTCTCTAGCAGCTTTCAGTATATTATTTTTGTGTTGGATTTCTGGGATCTTAACTATTATATGTCTCGGTGTGTTTCTACTTGTGTTGAAGTTATTTGGTGTTCTGTATACTTTGGTTACCTGAATGTTGGATTGTTTCCTCATATTTGCGAAGTTTTCTGAGATTATTACTCCCCAAATTCTTTTTATGTCATTTGTATTGACTCCTTCATTCTCGTTGATACCAATAATTCTCACATTGTTCATCCTGGCATAGTCTTGCAGGTGATGGATTATTTTTTCCTGCATTCTCGTTATTTTTAAGAGATCCTTTCTCATCTTTTCACTTGCAGCTCCAGCATCTTCATGATCTGAAAGTCTGTCTTCGCTTTCACTCAAAAGGGTTTGTAGACTCATGATTGCTATTTTTAGTTCTTCTATATCTCTTTGACTGTGTTTCATGTGTTCTATTTCTTTTCTGTATTGCTCATTCAAGGAATCCATCATATTTCTGATCTCCTCAATTTTTTTTATCTATATCTTCTTTAAAGGTTGTTATTAATTCTTTTTCTGCAGTGTTTCTTCCAAGTTGGGTTTTCTCTATATTTGTGGCCTTGTTTTTGTATTTCAGATGCTGACTTCAAAGAATTCTCTTTTTTCAAAGAATTCTTTTTTGATTTAAGAAATTATTTCTGCTTTGAGTTCCTCATGATCTTTCTGCTGTTGTTTCTTTGCTTCAGATGCTGGTAATTCATATATTTCAGCTGGAATAGTGTTCTCTACACTTGTTCTGGGTGAGCATAGTTTTTCCACCCAATGTTTCTGGAATTCATTCTTTATTTCAGATACTATGTATTCAGATATTTCTTTTTTAATTTGGGGAATTACTTTTCATTTTATTTCCTCTATAGCTTTCTGCTGCTGTTCATCTGCTGCTGCATCTGTTAATTCATTCATTGCAGCTGAGCTAGTGTCCTCTGCCCTTACTGGTGGATTCAAGGTCTGAGATTGCGTTTTTCCCCTTGTCTTTGTCATTTTGTATAACACTGACATTTGCCCTTCGGTGTAGAGCTTTGGTGCAGCTATAACCTTAGCTTGTTATGAGATTCGGGTGCCGGTATATTAATTTTGAGATTATCCAGTTATGCCTATCCTGGATCTAGCTGTTGTGTTCATTTCCTTTTTGCTGCAGCTCCTGTGCTTCCCCTCTCTTGGTTCCCTGTTCAGGCGTGCATGAATTGAACTGGGACGCAGTTAGTGAAAATTCCCACTGACTTGACTGGCTTTGTGGCGAGGATGAGGAAAATTGCCGGAGTGAGCCATCCAGTGTCAGGCAGGTCACTCTGTACGTGGGCAGCCTGTCCTTCGTTGGGTCTGCTGGGCTGCCAAAAGGATAGTGGATGATCTTATTCACCTGGTAGGCTGTACCTGGTCAGACAGCCTGTGCTGGGTCCGGGTTTATAGACCGGAACCTGAGAAGGCTGGCAAACGTTCCTCCAGCGCAGCAGGCCTGAAGCCCTCACTCACAGGCCAAGCTGTGCTGGGTTTCGAGCCTTGGGGTGGGCCCAGGAATCACTGAGAAATGTCCCTCTGGCCTGGCAGGCTTGGAGTTCTCACTCCAGGCTGACCTGCACTGGGTCTGGGGCCGTGGGGTGGGACCGAAAATCACTGGGAAATATTTCTGTGGTAAAGCCCACCTGGATCTCTCACAGGCCGAGCTGCTCTGGGTCTTGGGCCCGAGGGGCAGGGTACAGGGAATCTTTGGGAAATGTCTCTCCTCTACGGCAGGCCTGGAGTGCTACACTCACTGAACTTTGATGCCCAGGGAGTCGGGGAAATTCCCACTCATTCAGCAGGCTTTAGTGCAGGGGATTCAGTGAGGTGCTGGTGAGTTGGTCCTGAGGTTTCAGGCCAGTCACTGGCTTGGAGGGCATTGGGGTGGTGATCCGGGTAGCACACATGGGAAGAAGCCAAAGGCTCTTCCTCAGACTCATCACATACTCACTGATCTGGGAAGCTTTGTGAGTCATGCAAATTCCCACTCACTGGGAGAGCTTGGGGCAGAATCCAGGAGTTTCCCTGAGTCAGCCGCTGTCTCAGGCTGGTCTCTGGGGCTGGGCAGGCATGAGCAGGATCGAGGAGGCGTTTCTCTCATTTTGTAATCAATATAATACTTGCCTGCAGAAATGATTTTGAGAGGACTGTCTCCTTTTCAATTTCATTGATGAGCTTGAGGAGTGTAGGGGTTATGTCTTCTATAAATTTCTTGTAGAATTCAGCTGTGCATACATCAGAAGCTGAACTTTTCTTTGTTGGCACGCTTTGTATTATGTTTTGTATTTCGTTGGCAGTTATTGGGTTATTGAAATTCGTTGTCTTCTTAATTCAGTTTTGGTAATTTGTACCTTTTGAAGAATCCGTCCATTTCTTCTATGTCTTCTAGTCTGTGAGCATAAAGATTCTGGAGATAGCTATTGATAATCTTCTGAATTTCCACTGGGTCTGTGGTGATTTCACCCTTTTCATTCCTTATTTATTGTATTTGATTTCTTTCTTGCTTGCTTTTGATGAGGTTAGCTAGGCTCTTATCAACTTTATTTAGTCTTTCAAAGAACCAGCTTTTTGATTTGTGGATTGTTTGAACTGTTTTTTTCTTCACAATTGAATTAATTTCTGCTCCAATCTTTATGATTTCTTCCTGTCTTACAGCTCTGGGTTTGGTTTGTTCTTCCTTTGCTAGATGTTGGAGTTGCAACATCAGGGTGTTTATTTGTTTCCTTTCTGTTTTCCTACTGTGTGAGTTCATAGCTATGATTTTCCCTCTAAGAACTGCTTTCATCGCATCCCATAAATTCCGATAGCTTGTAGTTGAATTTTCATTGAATTTTAGGTATTGTTGAATTTCTTGTTTAATTCCATCTGTGACCCATTGATTACTAAATAGGGTGTTGTCCAATTTCCATGAATTTTGCGGAATTTTCTGGTTTCCTTTGTTGTTTATTTCCAGTCTTATTGCACTGTGGTCGGATACTGTACATGGGAGAATTTGTTTTCTTGCTGACACTTAAGCATGACCTCTGGTCTAGTATGTTGTCTGTTTTAGAAAATGACCCATGTGCAGCTGAAAACAATGTATATTGAGCTGTGGCTGGAGGAACTCTCTGTATATCACCACCAAGTCCATTTGTTCCAGGATCTGGTTCAGTTCTGCTACTTCTTTGCTAATTTTTTGTCTGGTTCACCTATCTTTTTGAAATAAGGGGATGTTAATGTCTCCTGTAAAGATTGTGGTATTGCATATTAGATTTTTTTCATGTCCATCAAAATTTGTCTTATATAGTTGGGTGCTACTGTGTTTGGTTCACAGATATTTATGAGTGTTACCTCTTCCTCTTGAATTTTTTGCCTAACCAATACATAGTTGTCTTCTTTATTTCATGCGATCCTTCTTGGTTTGAAGTTGAAACTGTCTGAGAACAGTTTGCTACTCCTGCTTTTTGTCTTAGGTGCTGTGGCATGTAATATTGTTTTCCATCCTTTGACTTTAAGCCTATGAACGTTTTTTTTTTTTATTATTTTTTTTTTCATTTATTTTTATTTT
>PVKA01047902.1:0-14072 GCA_004027165.1 Ctenomys sociabilis
GTGGGTGGCTTTCCAGTTCTTAGTGCATAAGAGATACAGGAACATGTTTTCTGTACCTTGCATTCCTAAGGGAACAGAGCATATTGCACCTAGTATATATGCAGATTTCTTCAAGATGTGAATTATTTTGCTCCACGATCTTTGTTTCTAAGAGTGAGTTTTGAATAGAGAAGAGACAGCTGAGCTCCAGCTTCTTTGGGAAGCGGGGCATTGCAATACTTGTTCCCGCATATAGTGAAATACAGCAATTTGCCTTATGTGTCAGTATCTTTTCTAAACCAATTCCCACATGTGCAGTGTTGTGACTGTTGCAACTCGGTCAGTCTCTTGAGAGAAAGATATGCAAAGTTGGTGGCTTTCCAGTTGTTAGTGCACAAGAGATACAGGCACATGTTTTCTGTCCCATGCGTCTTATGGGAACAGAGGGTATTGCACCTAGTTCGTATGCAGGTTTCTTCAACATGTGATTTCTTGTGCTCCACGATGTTTGTTCCTAAAAGTGAGTTCTGAATAGAGAACAGTCAGCTGAGCTCCAGCTTCTTTAGGAAGCAGGGCACTGCAATGCCTGTTCCTGCATAAAGCAAAATACAGCAATTTGCCCCATGTGTCAGTTTGGTTTCCAAACCAATTCCCAAGTGTGCAGTGTTGTGAGTTTTGCAACTCGTTCAGTCTCTATACAGAAAGTATATGTGAAGTTGGTGGCTTTTCCGTTCATAGTACACAGGAGATACAGGTACATGTTTCTGTCCCATGCATTCCTAAGGGAACAAAGGGTATTGCATCTAGTACGTATGCAGGTTTCTTCAAGATGTGATTTCTTGTGCTCCACGATGTTTGGTTCTAAGAGTGAGTGATGAATAGAGAACATCTCTAACTTCTTTGGGAAGCAGGGCACTGCAATGCCTTTTCCCGCCTATACTGAAATACAGCAATTTCCCCTATGTGTCATTTGGTTTCCAAACCCATTCCGAAGTGTGCAGTGCTGTGAGTGTTTCAGCTCGTTCAGTCACTTTAGCAAAAGTATATTCGAAGTTGGTGGCTTTCCAGTGCTTAGGGCACAAGAGATAGAGGCACATGTTTTCTGTCCCATGCATTCCTATGGGAACAGAGGGTTTTGCACCTAGTAGGTATGCAGGTTTCTTTAAGATGTGATTTCTTCTGCTCCACGATGTTTGCTTCTAAGAGTGAGTTCTGAATAGAGAACAACCCCCTGCGCTCCAGCTTCTTTGGGAAGTAGGGCCCTGCAATTCCTGTTCCTGCATATAGCGAAATACAGCAATTTGCTCTATATGTCACTTTGGTTTGCAAACCAGTTCCGAAGTGTGCAGTGTTGTGAGTGTCGCAAGTTGTTCAGTCTCTTGAGAGAAACTGTATGCGAGGTGGGTGTCTTTCCAATTCTTAGTGCACAAGAGATACTTGCACATATATTCTGTCCCTTGCATTCCTGGGGGAACAGAGCGTATTGCACCTAGTACATATGCAGGTTTCTTCAAGATGTGATTTATTGCGCTATATGATCTTTATTTCTAGGAGTGAGTTTTGAATAGAGAACATCCAGCTGAGCTCGAGCTTCTTTGGGAAGCAAGGCATTGCAATACCTGTTTCCGCATAAAGCGAAATACAGCAATTTGCCCTATGTATCAGTTTGGTTTCCAAACCAATTCCCAAGTGTGCAGTGTTGTGAGTGTTGCAAATAGTTCAGTCTCTTGAGAGAAAGTATATTCTAGGTGGATGGCTTTCCAGTTCTTAGTGCACATGAGACACAGGCACATGTTTTCTGTCCCTTGCATTCCTAAGCGAACAGAGCGTATTGCACCTAGTACACATGCAGGTTTCTTCAAGATGTGATTTCTTGGGCTCCACGATGTTTGTTTCGAAGAGTTAGTTCTGATTAAAGAGAAGCAAGCTGAGCTCCAGCTTCTTTGGGAAGCAGGGCATTGCAATGCCTGTTCCCCCATATAGCGAAGTACAGAAATTTCCCCTATGTGTCACTTTGGTTTCCAAACCAATTCCCAAGTGTGCAGTGTTGCGAGCGTTGCTACTCATTTAGTCTCTTGGGAGAAAGTATATGTGAAGTTAGTGGCTTTCCAGTTCTTAGTGCACAAGAGATAAAGTCTCATGTTTTCTATCCCATACATTCTTATGGGAACAGAGCGTATTGCACCTCGTATGTATGCAGGTTTCTTCAAGATGTGATTTCTTGTGCTCCAAGATGATTGTATCTAAGAGTGAGTTCTGAATGGAGAAAAGCCAGCTGAGCTCCAGCTTCTTTAGGAAGCAGGGCACTGCAATGCCTGTTCCCGCATATAGTGAAATAAGGCAATTTGCCCTATGTGTCACTTTGGTTTCCAAACCATTTCCAAGTGTGCAGTGTTGTTAATGTTGCAATTCCTTCAGTCTCTTGACAGAAAGACTATGCGAAGTTGGTGGCTTTCCAGTTCTTAGTGCACAAGAGTTTCAGGCACATGTTTTCTGTCCCATGCATTCCTAAGGGAACAGAGGGCATTGCAACTAGTACGTATGCAGGTTTCTTCAAAATGTCATTTCTTGTGCGCCACGATGTTTGTTTCTAAGAGGGATTTCTGAATAGAGAACAGCCAGCTCAGCTCCAGCTTCCTTGGGAAGCAGGGTACTGCAATGCCTGTTCCAGCATATAGCGAAATACAGAAATTTGACCTATGTGTCACTTTGGTTTCCAAACCAATTCCCAAGTGTGCCGTGTTGTGTGTATTGCAACTTGTTCAGTCTTTTGAGAGAAAGTATATGCGAAGTTGGTGGCTTTCCAGTTCTTCGTGCACAAGTGTTACAGGCACATGTTTTTTGTTCCGTGCATTCCTATGGGAGCATAGGGTATTGCACCTAGTACGTATGCATGTTTCTTCAAGATGTGATTTCTTGTGCTCCACGAGGTTAGATGCTAGGAGTGAGTTCTTATTAGAGAATAGCATGCTGAGGTCCAGCTCCTTTGGGCAGCAGGGCATTTCAATGCCTGTTCCCCCTTATAGCGAAATACAGCAATTTCCCCTATGTGTCAGTGTGGTTTCCAAACCAATTCCGAAATGTGCAGTGTTGTGAGTATTGCAACTCGTTCAGTCTCTTGAGGGAAAGTATTTGCGAAGTTGATTCCTTTCCAGTTCTTAGTGCATAAGAGAGACAGGCACATGTTTTCTGTCCCATGCATTCCTAGGTGAACAGAGGGTATTGCACCTGGTACGTATGCAGGTTTCCTCAAGATGTGATTTCTTGTGCTCCACGATGTTTGTATCTAAGAGTGGGTTATGAATAGAGAACAGCCAGCTGAGATCAAGCTTCTTTGGGAAGCATGGAACTGTAATGCTTGTTCCCGCATACAGCGAAGTACAGCAATTTGCCGTATGTTTCAGTTTGGTTTCCAAACCAATTCCCAAGTGTGCAGTGTTGTAACTCGTTCACTCTCTTGAGAGTCAGTATATGGGAAGTTGGTGGCTTTCCAGTTCTTAGTGGACAAGAGATACACGCACATGTTTTCTGTCCCATGCATTCCTATGGGAACAGAGGTTTTTGCACCTAGCATGTATGCAGGTTTCTTCGACATGTGATTTCTTGTGCTCCACGATTTTTATTTTTAAGAGTGAGTTCTGAATAGAGAACAGCAAGCTGAGTTCCAGCTGCTTTGGGAAGCAGGGCACTGCAATGCCTGTTCCCGCATATATCAAAATACAGCAATTTGCACTATGTTTCACTTTGGTTTCCAAACCAATTCCCAAGTGTGCAGTGTTGTGAGTGTTTCAACTTGTTCAGTCTCTTGAGATAAAGTATATGCAAAATTGGTGACTTTCCAGTTCTTAGTGCACAAGAGATACAGGCACATGTTTTCTGCTCCATGCATTCCTATGGGAACAGAGTGTATTGCACCAAGTACGTGTGCAGGTTTTTTAAAGATGTGATATCTTGTGCTCCAATATGTTTGTTTCTAAGAGTGAGTTCTTAGTAGAGAACAGCCAGCTGAGCTCCAGCTTCTTTGGGCAGCAGGGCACTGCAATGAGTGTTCCCGCATATAGCGAAATACAGCAATTTGCCTTACGTGTCACTTTGGTTTCCAAACCAAATCCCAAGTGTGCAGTGTTGTGAGGGTTGCAACTCGTTCAGTCTCTTTGCAGAAAGTATATGCGAAGTTGCTGGCTTTCCCGTTCATGGTACACAAGAGATACAGGTACATATTTTCTGTCCAATGCATTCGTATGGGAAAAGAGTGTATTGCACCTAGTACGTGTGCAGGTTTCTTCAAGATGTGATTTCCGGTGCTCCACGATGTTTGGTTCTAAGAGTGAGTGCTGAATAGAGAACAACCAGCTGAGCTCCAACTTCTTTGGGAAGCAGGGCAGTGCAATGCCACTTCTCGTATATAGCAAATTAGAGTAATTTGCCTTATGTGTTACTGGTTTCCAAACCAATTCACAAGTGTGCAGTGTTTGAGTGTTGCCACTTGTTCAGTCTCTTGACAGAAAGTATATGCAAAGTTGGTGGCTTTCCATTTATTAGTGCACAGGAGATACAGGCACATGTTTTTAGTCAAATACATCTTATGGGAACAGAAGGTATTGCACCTAGTACGTACGAAGGTTTCTTCAAGATGTAATTTCTTGTGCTCCATGATGTTTGTTGCTAAGAGTGAGTTCTGAATAGAGAGCAGCCAGCTGAGTTCGAGCTTCTTTAGGAAGCAGGGCACTGCAATGCCTATTCCCACATATAGTGAAATACAGCAATTTGCCCTATGTGTCAGATTGGTTTCCAAACCAATTACCAAGTGTGCAGTGTTTTGAGTGTGCAACTCGTTCAGTCTCTTGACAGAAAGTATATGCGAAGTTGGTGGCTTTCCAGTTCACAGTGCACAAGAGATACAGGCACAAGTTTTCTCTCCTATGTATTCCTACTGGAACAGAGGGTATTGCACCTAGTACGTATGCAGGTTTCTTCAAGATGTTATTTCTTGTGCTTCACGATGTTTGTTTGTAAGAGTGAGTTCTGAAAAGAGAGCAGCCAGCTGAGTTCGAGCTTCTTTAGGAAGCAGGGCACTGCAATGCCTATTCCTACATATAGTGAAATACAGCAATTTGCTGAATGTGTCAGATTGGTTTCCAAACCAATGCCCAAGTGTGCAGTGTTGTGAGTATTGCAACTCGTTCAGTCTCTCGAGAGAAATTTTTTGCGAAGTTTGTGGCTTTCCAGTTCTTAGTTCACAAGAGTTACAGGCACATGTTTTCTGTCCCATGCATTCCTATGGGAAAAGAGGTTTTTGCACCTAGTATGTATGCAGGTTTCTTCAACATGTGATTTCTTGTGCTCAACGATGTTTGTTTCTAAGAGTGAGCTCTGAATAGAGAACAGCAAGCTCAGCTCCATCTTCTTTAGGAAGCATGGTACTGCAAAGCTTGTTACCGCATATAGCGAAGTACAGCAATTTGTGGTATGTTTCAGTTTGGTTTCCAAACCAATTCCCAAGTGCGCAGTGTTGTGAGTGTTGCAATTCGTTCACTCTCTTGAGAGAAGGTATATGTGAAGTTAGTGGCTTTCCAGTTCTTAGTGGACAAGAGATACAGGCACATGTTTTCTGTCCCATGCATTCCTATGGGACCAGAGGGTTTTGCACGTAGTATGTATGCAGGTTTCTTCAACATGTGATTTCTAGTGCTACACGATGTTTGCTTGTAGGAGTGAGTTCTGAATAGAGAACAGTAAGCTGAGCTCCAGCTCCTTTGGGAAGCAGGGCACTGCAATGCCTGTTCCCGCATATATCGAAATACAGCAATTTGCCCTATGTGTCACTTTGGTTTCCAAACCAATTCCCAAGTGTGCAGTGTTGTGAGTGTTGCAACTTGTTCACTCTCTTGAGAGAAAGCATATGCGAAATTGGTGACTTTCCAGTTCTTAGTGCACAAGAGATACAGGCACATGTTTTCTGTTCCATGCATTCCTATGGGAACAGAGTGTATTGCACCAAGTATGTGTGCAGGTTTTTTTAAGATGTGATTTCTTGTGCTCAGATATGTTTGTTTCTAAGAGTGAGTTCTGAGTAGAGAACAGCCAGCTGAGCTCCAGCTTCTTTGTTCAGCATGGCACTGCAATGACTGTTCCCGCATATAGCGAAATACAGCAATTTGCCCTACGTGTCACTTTGGTTTCCAAACCAATTCCCAAGTGTGCAGTGTTGTGAGGGTTGCAACTCGTTCAGTCTCTTTGCAGAAAGTATATGCGAAGTTACTGGCTTTCCCATTCGTAGTACACAAGAGATACAGGTACATGACTTCTGTCCCATGCATTCCTATGGGAAAAGAGGGTATTGCACCTAGTACGTATGCAGGTTTTTTCAAGATTTGATTTCCGGTGCTCCACGATATTTGGTTCTAAGAGTAAGTGCTGAATAGAGAACAACCAGCTGAGTTCCAATTTTTTTGGGAAGCAGGGCACTGCAATGCCACGTCTTGCATATAGCAAAATACAGCAATTTGCCTTATGTGTTACTGGTTTCCAAACCAATTCAGAAGTGTGCAGTGTTTGAGTGTTGCCACTTGTTCAGTATCTTGACAGAAAGTATATGCAAAGTTGGTGGCTTTCCATTTATTAGTGCACAAGAGATACAGGCACATGTTTTCTCTCCCATGTATTCCTACTGGAACAGAGGGTATTGCACCTAGTACGTATGCAGGTTTCTTCAAGATGTAATTTCTTGTGCTCCATGATGTTTGTTGCTAAGAGTGAGTTCTGAATAGAGAGCAGCCAGCTGAGTTCGAGCTTCTTTAGGAAGCAGGGCACTGCAATGCCTATTCCCACATATAGTGAAATACAGCAATTTGCCGTATGTGTCAGATTGGTTTCCAAACCAATTCCCAAGGGTGCAGTGTTGTGAGAGTTCCATCTCATTAGTCTCTTGAGAGAAAGTATATTCGAACTGGGTGGCTTTCCAGTTCTTAGTGCACAAGAGATACAGGGACTTGGTTTCTTTAACATGAATTCCTATGAGAACAGAGGGTATTGCTCCTAGTACATATGCAGGTTTCTTCAAGATGTGACTTGTTGTGCTGTATGATGTTTGTTTCTAAGAGAGAGTTCTGAATTGAGAACTTCCCGCTGAGCTCCAGCTTCTTTGGGAAGTAGTGCACTGCAATGCCTGTTCCCGCACATAGCGAAATACAGCAATTTGCCCTATGTTTCTCTTTGGTTTGCAAACCAATTCCCAAGTGTGCAGTGTTGTGAGTGTTGCAACTTGTTCAGTGTCTTGAGAGAAAGTATATGCAAAATTGGTGACTTTCCAGTTCTTAGTGCACAAGAGATACAGGCACATGTTTTCTGTTCCATGCATTCCTATGGGAACAGAGTGTATTGCACCAAGTACGTGTGCAGGTTTTTTAAAGATGTGATATCTTGTGCTCCGATATGTTTGTTTCTAAGAGTGAGTTCTTAGTAGAGAACAGCCAGCTGAGCTCCAGTTTCTTTGGGCAGCAGGGCACTGCAATGAGTGTTCCCGCATATAGCGAAATACAGCAATTTGCCTTACGTGTCACTTTGGTTTCCAAACCAAATCCCTATTGTGCAGTGTTGTGATGGTTGCAACTCGTTCAGTCTCTTTGCAGAAAGTATATGCGAAGTTGCTGGCTTTCCCGTTCATGGTACACAAGAGATACAGGTACATATTTTCTGTCCAATGCATTCCTATGGGAAAAGAGTGTATTGCACCTAGTACGTGTGCAGGTTTCTTCAAGATGTGATTTCCGGTGCTCCACGATGTTTGGTTCTAAGAGTGAGTGCTGAATAGAGAACAACCAGCTGAGCTCCAACTTCTTTGGGACGCAGGGCACTGCAATGCCACTTCTCGTATATAGCAAATTACAGTAATTTGCCTTATGTGTCACTGGTTTCCAAACCAATTCACAAGTGTGCAGTGTTTGAGTGTTGCCACTTGTTCAGTCTCTTGACAGAAAGTATATGCAAAGTTGGTGGCTTTCCATTTCTTAGTGCACAGGAGATACAGGCACATGTTTTCTGTCAAATGCATCTGATGGGAACAGAAGGTATTGCACCTAGTACGTATGAAGGTTTCTTCAAGATGTAATTTCTTGTGCTCCATGATGTTTATTTCTGAGAGTGAGTTCTGAATAGAGAATAGCCTGCTGAGTTCGAGCTTCTTTAGGAAGCAGGGCACTGCAATGCCTATTCCCATATATAGTGAAATACAGCAATTTGCCCTATGTGTCAGATTGGTTTCCAAACCAATTCCCAAGTATGCAGTGTTTTGAGTGTGCAACTCGTTCAGTCTCTTGACAGAAAGTATATGCGAAGTTGGTGGCTTTCCAGTTCTTAGTGCACAAGAGATACAGGCACATGTTTTCTCTCCCATGTATTCCTACTGGAACAGTGGGTATTGCACCTAGTACGTATGCAGGTTTCTTCAAGATGTAATTTCTTGTGCTCCACGATGTTTGTTTGTAAGAGTGAGTTCTGAATAGAGAGCAGCCAGCTGAGTTCGAGCTTCTTTAGGAAGCAGGGCAGTGCAATGCCTGTTCCCACATATAGTGAAATACAGCAATTTGCTGAATGTGTCAGATTGGTTTCCAAACCAATGCCCAAGTGTGCAGTGTTGTGAGTATTGCAACTCGTTCAGTCTCTCGAGAGAAATTTTTTGCGAAGTTTGTGGCTTTCCAGTTCTTAGTGCACAAGAGTTACAGGCATATGATTTGTGTCCAATGCATTCCTATGGGAACAGAGCGTTTTGCACCTAGTATGTATGCCGGTTTTTCAACATGTGATTTCTTGTGCTCCACGATGTTTGTTTCTAAGCGTGAGTTCTGAATAGAGAATAGCCAGTTGAGCTTCAGCTTTTTTGGAAGAAGGGCAGTGAAATGCCTGCTCCGCATGTAGTGAAATACAGCAATTTGCCCTATGTGTCACTTTGATTTCCAAACCAATTCCCAAGGGTGCAGTGTTGTGAGTGTTGCAACTCATTCAGTCACTTGAGAGAAAGTATATGGCAAGTAGGTGGATTTCCAGTTCTTAGTGCACAAGAGATACAGACACATGTTTTCTGTGCCCTGCTTTCTTATGGGCACAGTGGGTATTGCACCTAGTACGTGTGCAGGTTTCTTCACAATGTGATTTCTTGTGTTCCACGATGTTTCTTTCTACGAGTGAGTTCTGAATACAGAAGAGCCAGTTGAGCTCCATCTTTGGGAAGCATGGCACTGCAAAGCTTGTTACCGCATATAGCGAAGTACAGCAATTTGTGGTATGTTTCAGTTTGGTTTCCAAACCAATTCCCAAGTGCGCAGTGTTGTGAGTGTTGCAATTCGTTCACTCTCTTGAGAGAAGGTATATATGAAGTTAGTGGCTTTCCCGTTCTTAGTGGACAAGAGATACAGGCATATGTTTTCTGTCCCATGCATTCCTATGGGACCAGAGGGTTTTGCTCCTAGTATGTATGCAGGTTTCTTCAACATGTGATTTCTAGTGCTCCACAATGTTTGCTTCTAGGAGTGAGTTCTGAATAGAGAACAGCAAGCTGAGCTCCAGCTCCTTTGGGAAGCAGGGCACTGCAATGCCTGTTCCCGCATAAATGGAAATACAGCAATTTGCCCTATGTGTCACTTTGGTTTCCAAACCAATTCCCAAGTGTGCAGTGTTGTGAGTGTTGCAACTTGTTCAGTCTCTTGAGAGAAAGTATATGCGAAATTGGTGACTTTCCAGTTCTTAGTGCACAAGAGATACAGGCACATGTTTTCTGACCCATGCATTCCTATGGGAACAGAGTGTATTGCACCAAGTACGTGTGCAGGCTTTTTTAAGATGTGATTTCTTGTGCTCCGCTATGTTTGTTTCTAAGAGTGAGTTCTGAGTAGAGAACAGCCAGCTGAGCTCCAGCTTCTTTGTTCAGCATGGCACTGCAATGACTGTTCCCGCATATAGCGAAATACAGCAATTTGCCCTACGTGTCACTTTGGTTTCCAAACCAATTAACAAATGTGCAGTGCTGTGAGTGTTGCAACTCGTTCAGTCTCTTGAGAGAAAGTATATGCGAAGTTGGTGGCATTCTAATTCTTAATGCACAAGAGATACAGGCACATGATTTCTGTCCCATGCATCATATGGGAACAGAGGGTATTGCACCTAGTTCGTATGCAGGTTTCTTCAAGATGTGATTTCTTCTGCTCCACGATGTTGGTTTCTAAGAGTGTGTTCTGCATAGACAACATCCCCCTGAGCTGCAGCTTCTTTGGGAAGCAGGGCAGTGCAATGCCGCTTCCCGCATGTAGCGAAATACAGCAATTTGCCCTATGTGTCACTGGTTTCCAAACCAATTCCCGAGTGTGCAGTGCTGTCAGTGTTGCAACTCGTTCACTCTCTTGACAGAAGGTATATGCGAATTCGGTGGCTGTGCAGTTCTTAGTGCACAAAGATACAGTCACATGTTTTCTGTCCCATGCATCTTATAGGAACAGAGGGTATTGCACCTAGTACGTATGCAGGTTTCTTCAAGATGTGATTTCTTGTGCTCCACGACGTTAGATGCTAGGAGTGAGTTCTTATTAGAAAACAGCATGCTGAGCTCCAGCTCCTTTGGGAAGCAGGCTTTTCAATGCCTGTTCCCCCTTATAGCGAAATACAGCAATTTCCCCTATGGGTCAGTGTGGTTTCCAAACCAATTCCGACATGTGCAGTGTTGTGAGTATTGCAACTCGTTTAGTCTCTTGAGGGAAAGTATTTGCGAAGTTGATTCCTTTCCAGTTCTTAGTGCACAAGAGAGACAGGCACATGTTTTCTGTCCCATGTATTCCTATGGGAAAAGAGGTTTTTGCACCTAGTATGTATGCAGGTTTCTTCAACATGTGATTTCTTGTGCTCAACGATGTTTGTTTCTAAGAGTGAGCTCTGAATAGAGAACAGCAAGCTCAGCTCGAGCTTCTTTGGGAAGCAGGGCACTGCAATGCCTTTTCTAGCATATAGCGAAATACAGCAATTTGGCGTATGTGTCACTTTAGTTTCCAAATCAATTCCCAAGTGTGCAGTGTTGTGAGTATTTCAACTCGTTCCGTCTCTTGAGAGTCAGTATATGCGAATTTGGTGGCTTTCCAGTTCTTAGTGGACAAGAGATACAGGCACATGTTTTCTGTCCCATGCATCTTATGGGAACAGAGCGTATTGCACCTAGTACATATGCAGGTTTCTCCAAGATGTGATTTCTTGTGCTCCAAGATGATTGTTTCTAAGAGTGAGTTCCCAATAGAGAATAGGCAGCTGAGCTCAGCTTCTTTGGGAAGCATGGAACTGCAATGCTTGTTCCCGAATATAGCGATGTACAGCAATTTGCCCTAGGTGTCACTTTGGTTTCCAAACAAATTCCCAAGTGTGCATTGCTGTGAGATTTGCAACTCGTTCATTCTCTTGAGACAAAGTATATGCAAAGTTGGTGGCTTTTCAGTTCTTTGTGCATAGGAGATACAGGCACATGTTTCCTGTCCCATGCATTCCTATTGAAACATAGGGTACGGCACCTAGTACTTATGCAGGTTTCTTCAAGGTGTGATTTCTTGTGCTCCACGATGTTTGTGTCTATGAGTGAGTGCTAAATAGAGAACATACCCCTGAGCTCCAGCTTCTTTGGGAAGCAGGGCACTGCAATGACTGTTCCCGCATATAGCCAAATATAGCAATTTGCGCTATGTGTCACTTTGGTTTCCAAACCAATTCCCAAGTGTGCAGTGTTGTGAGTGTTGCAACTCCTTCAGTCTCTTAAGAGAAAGCATATGCGAAGTTGGTTGGTTTCCAGTTCTTAGTACACAAGAGATACAGGCACATGTTTTCTGTCCCATGCATTCCTATGGGAACAGAGGTTTTTGCACCTAGTATGTATGCAGGTTTCTTCAACATGTGATTTCTTGTGCTCAATGATGTTTGTTTCGAAGAGTGAGTTCTGAATAGAGAACAGCAAGCTCAGCTCCAGCTTCTTTGGGAAGCAGGGCACTGCAATGCCTGTTCCAGCATATAGCGAAATACAGCAATTTGCCGTATGTGTCACTTCAGTTTCCAAACCAATTCCCAAGTGTGCAGTGTTGTGAGCATTTCAACTCGTTCCTTCTCTTGAGAGTCACTATATGGGAATTGGGTGGCTTTCCAGTTCTTAGTCGACAAGAGATACACGCACATGTTTTCTGTCCCATGCTTTCCTATGGGAATAGAGAGTTTTGCACATAGTATGTATGCAGGTTTGTTCAATATGTGATTTCTTGTGCTCCACGATGTTTGTTTCTAAGAGTGAGTTCTGAATAGAGAACAGCCAGCCGAGCTCCGGCTTCTTTGGAAGCAGGGCATTGCAATGCCTGTTCCAGCATATAGCGAAATAGAGCAATTTGCCCTTTGTGTCAATTTGGTTTCCAAACCAATTCCCAAGTGTGCAGTGTTGTGAATGTTGCAACTCGTTCAGTCTCTTTTCGTAAAGTATATGCGAAGTTGGTGGCCTTCCTGTTCAGAGTACAAAAGAGATACAGGTACATGTCTTCTGTCCCATGCATTCCTAAGGGAAAAGAGGGTTTTGCACCTCATATGTATGCAGGTTTCGTCATGATGTGATTTCTTGTGCTCCACCATGTTTGGTTCTAAGATTGAGTTATGAATAGAGAACAGCCAGCTGATCTCTAGCTTCTTTGGGAAGCAGGGCACTGCAATGCCTTTTCCTGCCTATAGTGAAATACAGCAATTTGCCCTATGTGTCACTTTGGTTTCCAAACCAATGCCCAAGTGTGCAGTGTTGTGAGTATTGCAACTCGTTCAGTCTCTTGAGAGAAATTATTTGCGAAGTTTGTGGCTTTCCAGTTCTTAGTGCACAAGAGTTACAGGTACATGTTTCCTGTCCAATGCATCCCTATGGGAACAGAGGGTTTTGCACCTAGTATGTATGCAGGTTTTTCAACATGTGACTTCTTGTGCTGCACGATGTTTGTTTCTAAGCGTGAGTTCTGAATAGAGAACAGCCAGCTGAGCTCCACCTTCTTTGGAAGCAGGGCACTGCAATGCCTGCTCCGCATACAGCGAAATACAGCAATTTGCCCTATGTGTCACTTTGGTTTCCAAAGCAATTCCCAAGTGTGCAGTGTTGTGAGTATTGTAACTCGTTCAGTCTCTTAAGAGAAAGTATTTGCGAAGCTGATTCCTTTCCAATTCTTAGTGCAGAAGAGTTACAGGCACATGTTTTCTGTCCCATGCATTCCTAGGTGAACAGAGGGTATTGCACCTCGTACGTATGCAGGTTACTTCAAGATATGATTTCTTGTGCTCCACGATGTTTGTTTCAAAGAGTGAGTTCTGAATAGAGAACAGCCAGCTGAGCTCCAACTTCTTTGGGAAGCATGGCACTGCAATGCTTGTTCCCACATATAGTGAAGTACAGCAATTTGCCTTATGTTTCAGTTTGGTTTCCAAACCAATTCCGAAGTGTGCAGTGTTAGTGAGTGTTGCAATTCGTTCATTCTCTTGGGAGAAATATATGTGAAGTGGGTGGCTATCCAGTTCTTAATGGACAAGAGATACAGCCACATGTTTTCTGTCCCATGCATTCCTATGGGAACAGAGCGTTTTGCACCTAGTATGTATGCAGGTTTCTAGAACATGTGATTTCTTGTGCTCCACGGTGTTTGTTTGGAAGAGTGAGTTCTGAATAGAGAACAGCAAGCTCAGCTCCAGCTCCTTTGGGAAGCAGGGCAGTGCAATGCCTTTTCCAGCATATAGCGAAATAGAGCAATTTGCACTACGTGTCACTTTGGTTTCCAAACCAATTCCCAAGTGTGCAGTGTTGTGAGTGTTCCAACTTGTTCAGTCTCTTGTGACAAAGTATATGCGAAGATGGTGGCTTTCCAGTTCTTAGTGCACAAGAGATACAGGCACATGTTTTCTGTCCCATGCATTCCTATGGGAACAGAGTGTATTGCAACAAGTACGTGTGCAGGTTTTTTTAAGATGTGACATCTTGAGCTCCTCTATGTTTGTTTCTAAGAGTGAGCTTTGAGTAGAGAACAGCCAGCTGAGCTCCAGCTTCCTTGGGCAGCAGG
>PVKA01047903.1:0-14072 GCA_004027165.1 Ctenomys sociabilis
CATGTGGGTGGCCCCCGGGGAGCTAGCCCTGTCTCTCCTTCTAACTCCCTGAACCAACCGCTGACGCCCTGCCTCTGTCTTCCCCAGATGTGCTCAGAGTTGATGCCTAGAACTGAGTTCCAGCCCTGGGACCCCACCCAGGAGCCCATCTTCCCCCCGGAGCTCATGGTAAGAGGACCAGGCTAGGCACTGCAGGGGCACCAAGTGACTCACTCTGAGCTCTGGGACCTTGCCCCTGCCCCAGCCAGCTAGAGTGACCCTGTCCACCCCCACCTCACAGCACAGCCGAGCTCCTAGCTGTCCCTCCTGCCATCAGCTGACTGAGGCTCCTGGGACAGGCACACCATAGGGGCATATAGGAGTTTGTTCATGTGCTCAAACCCAGGTCAGCACAGACAGACAAGAGCAGAGCAATAGATAAATTCACAGTGTCAGCAAGAGCAGAGTGGTCAAGAAGATAAAAGAAAGATGGAGGATGGGATGCAGGCAGATGCCTTTAAATATCTGGGCCAGGGCAGACCCAGCCAGCTGGTTGAGGGGGAAGATGCTTGGGGAGGGTGCGGGGCGCTGGCAGATGCAAAGGTCCTGGGGTCAGAGAGCCAGTGGGGGTGGCTGAGGTGGACGCACCCACCTCAGTGTCCCAGCTTTTACCCTGTGTGAGACAGACAGTGTCATGGGGCAGCAAGGAGGGGACTGCAGCCGACACCACAGGGCGCAGGCATGGTAGGAGGGACCTGGTGCCCCGGGCACAGAGGCACGGCTAGAGCTCAGGGAGGCCGCTCACTGAGCAGGGCTGGCAGTGCTTGGGGATCGCTGGACTCTTCTCAGGCATGGGCCGGGCAGCACAGCAGGGGCGTGGCTGGGCAAAGGCCAGGGGTGCTGCTACCTTTCAGAGGCCTCCTAGGCACCACCCCGGGGCCAGCCCACCCGAGGCTCCATGCCTCACCCCGCTCACAGCTCGCATCTGTCCTTAGCGGATGGCGGAGAGCCCGGAGCGAAGCAGCCTGAGCTTTCATGGAGACAGAGTCACCTGGGTCTCCCCAGGAACCCTGCAGGAGCTGCTACTGCTGAGGGCACAGCACCCCGAAGCCCCCCTGGTGCTGGGCAACACAGCCCTGGGTCAGTGTGACGCCCCTGCCACCACCCGCCCCACCTAGCCTCGTCCTGCGTCTCGGATAACGGTCTCCCGGGGCATAGGCTGTGACACCTCAGTCCCTCGTCGTCCTGCCCTTTGCACTCCTGACACTGGGTTGATCCTTGCTTGTGCTCCTGTTCTATGGGGTCAGGGCTCACTGTGTCAGACACAGCAGGAACCACTGCACTAAAACATGCGGGTTGCTCACTGAGCCGCGCACACCAGGCTCCAGGCCGGCCACGAGACCTCAGACATTAGCCAGGCACAGTGACGAAAACCTGGACTCTCAGGCCTCTGGGAGGCTGGGGCAGGAGGATCAAAGTTCGAGCTCAGCCTCAGCCATTTGGTGACTTAATGAGACCCTGTCTCTAAAAATAAAGAATACAAAAGGCTGGCCCTGCAGCTCCAAGCAAAAGCCCTGTGTTCAGTCCCCAGTACCAAAATAAAACACCTGAGCCCTGCAGTCTTATGGAGACCTCCGAAGGCCCACAGGCCCTGGCCACCCAGGGAGCCCTGCCCCTCCTTAGTGCTGTCATACATGCTGGGGCCCTGGACAGGACTGCGTCCGGCAGGCGTGAGCCACACGTGCCCAGGGCCACTCTCCCCACTCCTCAAACGCCATGGCCCCTGCCATGGGTTCCAGTGTGCATGGACCAAGCCTGCCCTACCCACCAGCTGCTCCACACAGAGCTCTTCAGAGTTTGTGCAAACGTCCCAGGACTTGGGAGGCACATAGAGCTTCACGCCTGTTCCCACCTTCAGAGATGTGGAGCGGAGCAGAAGAATCAGCGCTGGCCCCACCTGGCCTCACCAGCTCTGCCCTCACTTCTGTTCACATTTACTCCCATCTTTACATTTCACCTTTTTCTCTCCCAACTGTCTGGAGTGTGCTCAACCCGCAGGCCCTGCCAGCAAGCCCCACGGCCGTGTCCAACCACTGCTCATCTCTCCTGCCCGGGTCCCAGAGCTGAGCACTGTGATTGAATCCAGCGATGGTGAGTGCTGCTGGCCAGGTTGGACCTGCACTTGCCTGGGCCTCATGGGACCCACGTCCGGCTCCTCCTGTGCCAGTGTATCCCCTGGCAATGTCTCCCAGTCCCACACTCCAGGGACAGGAGATGTCCACTGCTGCCACTCCAGGCCCTGCTCACCCGTGGGAGTCCAGTATATAAGCTGAGGGTTTCAAGAGAGACGTATGCAGCGTTGCTCTGATGGGAGGATGGGGGGATTGTGCAGCCTGTAGGGAGCCCACATGCCAACACCCCACACCTCAAGCTGCAGGACTGTGCAGTGGACTTCCGGTCACAGGGCCCGGAGAGGGAGGAAACACAGGGCGTCGCCTCTGGGCCGGCTCCCTGTGCTCTGTCTCCCAGTGTGGCCTGCACTCAGTGCACTCAGGGAAATGAACTTGCGAGCAGACCACAGCGTGGATGCCCTGGAGATGCCCTTCACCAGGGCGCGGGCCCGCTCAGAGCCTGGGACAGCACACTCGCACGCTCAGAGGCAGTGGAAGAACGAGACTGGGGACAGCCGGGTTGGGCAGGGTCCTGGCAGGAGGAGGCCCACACCTTTCAGGTACCATTTACACTTCCGTTCACAACTCTGGGCCAGTGCTGAACAGGAAGAGGCATGGGCTGCGGCCTGGAGGGGGAGACACCACCGCCTTCTCCCCCGATGCAGGGAGCCCTGTCCTTCACTTGACAGATGAGAAACTGAGGCATGAGCAGGCGGCTCCGCAAGTTGGAGCTGGGGTCAGGTGCCCTCAGCCAGCACAGAACTCACTCCACTGCACAGGAGCTGCCTGAGGCCAAGGCAGGGCCAGAAGGGAGCAACCCAAGCCTGACCCTGCAGCCCCACCCAGCGGAGCGCTCTTCCTCACGTGGCTGCGATGTCATGCTGCCACATGGGTGTGCACAGAAATGCACACACAGATACACATGCCTGTACAAGCACGCACATGCACACACGCACATTCAGATGCATGCATGCATACACTGATACACACCCATAGGTGTACACATGGATGTGCACATATGCATCCGGAGACACATGCCTGTATGTACAGATACATGTACACACAGACACACACAGACACATGTGCACACAGATACGCTTGTACGTGCACCCATATACATGCACATGCGTGGCACACTTACACACACACACACGCAACACAGCACACAGATGCCTACAGAAGCAGGCACATGTGCACACACATATGCACATTCATGCCAACACACTGATACATGCATGTACCCTGGTGCACACATGCACACCCATACACATATGCAGACACAGTACAGATACCACACGGTCAGGACACGTGTGCACACACATGCACCTGGCATGTTTATACATGTGTGTACAGTGGTGCACACATGCATGCACACACGCATGTTGACAGATATAGAGCCACTCGCACACAGATACACACATGCACATTTACATGTAGACACATGCACACAGAGACACAGATACACACTAACAGACACACGCGCATACACACCTACACACGCATGGGAACACCTACCCCAAGAATGCACCTCAGCCCTGGGGCCCAGAGCCAGGCTCCCTGCACTCTTCAGGAGCAGCGTCTTGTTCCAGCTTCACGACTTTCCTGTGCCCTCACACTGTCCACACCCTCTGCAGCACAGGCCCACGGGGCTGGTCTCACTGCCCCCCTGAGCCCTGAGCACCCTGAGCCTCCAGAGGTTGCAAGAACCCTCTGGCATTTGCATCCTTTTCTCTCTTCTTTGTGTGTGTCTTCCTGCAAGTGGACACACCCAGCAAGAGAACTGGGCTCACATGGGAGAGACCCGTCGCCTTGTCTCTCCACCCCTCCACCCTCTAGGGATCCAGCTCTCAGGACGCTCGGTGCTGGGCTTTGGCTTACTGCAGTAAGCTCCAAGATGAGCTTTGTAATCTGCTCCCTTGTTCAGCCCTGATGTCCTCTCTCAGGGCCCTTGGCTACACCCTGGTTGTTTGCTTGGGGCCACCCTGTTTCCTTGTGGAACAGCTCTCAGGTCCCCTCAAGGCTGCCCCAGCCCCACCCCAGTTTCCTGTGCTATGCCTCCTTGACATTTGACCCAGAGGACCTTTCTATTTTTTTTCCAATTTCTTCTGTGGCCACGGACTACTCAAGAGCACACTATAATCCCCTCATGTTTGCGAACTGTCCGTGGCCCGATTTCTGCTGTGACCTGCGGTGCACAGGAGGCTGTTTCAGTTCTTTTGTGTTGACTTAAGCACACCTCATGGCCGAAGATATGGGTTCTTCTAGAAAGAGTTCCATGTGCTACTGAGAAAAAAGTGTGCTACGCCATCCAGTGAAGCTCTCTGTCACATCTAAGGCCCCACGCTCAGTGGTGAAGTTTATTTAGCGTTGCTACTTCTTGGGCCTCTGTGATCGTGGGGTATGAAATGCCCCACTGCACTTGCGCCAGGGTCTACCTGCCCTTTCAAGTCTAGCAGTGTTTGTTTGTTCCATGAAATTGGTGTCCTCGTGCTCTCTGCAAAGATGCTCGCAGCTGCTATCTCTTCCTGCCCAGCCGCTCCATTTGCCAATACCGGTCATGGTCTTTGTCGCTTCAGATCAGCTTGGGCTGAATGCAAGGCAGCTGCCCCTGCTTGCTCTCAGACTGCAGAAGCCCCTCTGAGATGCATGAAAGTCTGTCTGCCCCACTGGAGGGGAGCTAGGACTCCTAAGCAGAGGTGGACTAGGCCATAAATAGGACTGTGGGGACGGAGGGGCTGTGCAGGAGGCAATCACCACGCAAACACCACAGAATGGTTGTGAGGACTGGAACAGCGCAGCCTGGGCTGGACTGCCCTTTCCCACTGCGTCACAGAGGTGCCAGGCTATGGCCTTTGGAGCTCGGCCCTGCATGACCCCCTGGGGAAGGCCTGTGCCTGGTCTCCTCCACCAGGAAGGCTCTGGTTTCTCCTCGTGGAGAGGAATCAGATGGCAGGGAACAGGCTTGAAGTTAGTTCCCAGGCTCCTCTGAGACAAGCATGGTTCTGGGGTTGTTTGATTTGTGGTACTGGGCATAACACAGGCCCTTGAGCATGCCAGGCAGGTGGGTACTCTACCTTTCATTTTCTGAGACAGGACCTTACCAAGGCACAGGATGGCCTTGAACTTGCTATCTTCCTGCCTCTGGGTAGCTGGGATTCCAGGCGCGGGTCACTAGGACTAGCGAGGCCAGGGTTCTTGCAGAAGATAAAGACTGGTTCCCAGGAGAACCTGTGGTGAGGATGTGGCAGCCTCCTGGGCAGACCCAGGAACTGGACAGGGGCACCAGATGCAACACCTGTGCCCTTTGCAGAGGCAGGCGTGGGCAGGCTAGGACAGGACTAGGGTAAGGAGGAGTGAAGGCCAGAAGGAAGTGGCTGAGTCCCCATCCACGAAGGGAAGCAGGGTATGTGCTGAGTCCATTCCCAGCAGCCATGACCACAGGTCTGGGGAGGGGAGAGTCTCCAAAATTAAAGCCATTCTGAGCCCAGGAAGGAACAGACCAGCTGGAGCTGGCCCAGCTGCTGCAGGTGAGGGGCCAAACCCCAAAAGCACACACTCCACTTTGCAGACCTAGGGACAAAAGGACTTGCCTTTGAAGGCCAACTTTGGCATCCCTGCTCTCTAAGTGACCACTTTACACCTTGTGTTTGTTGGGTTTTATATTTTACAACAAATATTTGTTTGTATTTTTGTATTCTTTTTTCCACTTTGTTGATAGTCCAGGCTGGCCTTGAACTCACAAAAACCCTCCCGCCTTAGCTGCCCAAACTTCCGTGCACTACCATGCTTGGCTCCCTGCTTTACTTCTGAGGATTGATCTGAACCCTTCATTTCCTCCCTGAAGAGTAACTCTGAGGTCAGGGCTAACGTCTCCCTGACCTACATGGGCATGGCCATGGCCGAAGGTTGAGTTGCCCAGCCCTCGGCAGAGCCTGGCGCTGTCCTGTTGGCTCCTGTGCCCCACTTCCCTCGCAGGAGCTCCAGCTTCCTCACACCAGGCAACACCAGTGGACCGCTGGGTGCGGCCTGGGCTGTGTCCTGCTGGCCGGCTTCCCTCACAGACCACAGGAGGGGCCTGGGCCGTGAAGATCCCTGCCCCTGCATTGCTGCCCTAGGCCAGCAAGCCCTCAGTTATGTGGCCGCTGTGGTCAGTGAGGAGCCCCAGCAGGACCCCGCCTGCCCTCCACTGCTGTCACCCTTCTCTCTGAAGAAGCCTAGGGACCAGGGCTGGATGCGGTGCCCTCCTTGAGTGCTTGTGAGCCACACGCCCGGCTGCAGGGGGCCCTGAGCCCACACAGCCCGACCCAGTGTGGCTCTGCCCCCAGGCCTGGCTGTCGGCGCCAACTGCAGCCTGGCCGCGCTGCAGGACATCCTGGCCAAGAGCATCGCCGAGCTCCCCCGCGAGAAGACGCAGACGCTCCAAGCCCTCGCGGAGGCCCTGCGCTGTCTGGCCAGCCAGCAGGTCCGGAACCTGGCGGTGCGTCTGCTGCTCCCGGCATGGCGTGGGTCCTCCCTCAGGGCAGGGCCTAGCAGGCAGAGGCAGGAGGGCGTACAATAGCAAGCATCGCTGGGTAAAAGTAGTAGACTGCCTCCAGGGCTGACACCGTGATCCTCCCTGCTGGGTGTAAGCCTGGCTGCGTTGACAAAGGTAGGGGTAGCAGCTTCTCTGCCTGCGCAGCCCAGCTGGGGAACAGTTGGCAGAAGAAAGCGAAGGCACTGTGCTTGGAGCTGTGGAGCGCCGCGTACACTCTGCCTCCCTGCACGGAGTGGGGCCTTGAGAGGCCTGGCCTGCTGCTGCCTTGACAGCCCTTGAGGGGCTCCCTGGCCCACAGGAATCAGGCAGGACTCAGCAGGGAGAGAGGCGCTGCCACTCTGGGCTGCTGGAGGGACCTGGCCTCGGGCTCCAGCGTACCCACAGCAGCCTGAAGGGTGGTAACTGCAGAGATGGGATAGCAGCACGCTGGCTGGTGCCATACCCCAGGCTCAGGGGCGTGGCCCGGGCTCCTCCCCACATGGGCTGCAGTCTACTTTGCCACAGCCGTGAAGCATCCCTGGAGACCCAGCCAGGGCACCAGTGGCTGGGCACGGCGCGTGTGGCCCTGCAGTCCACCCACCTTCCCTTATCCCCTGGAGGCCGGCTCTGAGCGCCCAGACTCCTCACGGCCCCGGGCAGCGAAGGGTAGTAGCAACTTTCTCTCTCCTCAGTCCTTAGGGGGCCACATCATGAGCCGCCAGAGTTCCTCCGACCTGAATCCCATCCTGGCAGTAGGGCAGGCGACCCTCCGACTGCTCTCGGAAGGTGAGTGCGGACTGACGGCTGAGCGGTGGAGTCTTTCTGGGGGTTTTCTTGGGGCTTCCCTTCAGGTTGGGTTGGCGCTGCCTTGGGGCCCCACCCAAGACTTCTGTAGGCTCCACCTCGCAGCCCCTCTTGGCACTCTTGCACCCCAGCCTGGGGCCCCCACAGCCTCTTGCTGCTGGGAAGGAGCCCAGCAGTGAGGATACAGCGAGCTAGGTACAGGGCCAGGGTGAGCGGCCTTGTCTTGGCCTCCCTCCCTTTTCCCTAAGCCAGCCCTAACACAGCTCCTCCCTGCCACTTCCTAAAACAGCCCTGAGCTGACCCCTCCCACCATCTCCTCCCTCCCTCCATTCCCTGAGTGCTGTGTGCCCATGGCCCCCCACATGGGCCAGCCCAGCCCACAGGGCAGACAGATCCTACTAACTGCCTGGTCCTGGAGGCATCCAGGAGCGGGCTTCTTTTTTTTTTTTAAGTTTTTTTTTTTTTTTTTTTTTAATGCATTTAGTACAGGGTCTACAGGGTCTCACTACATAGGTCAGACTTATAGTGATTCTCCTGTTTTCAGCCTCCCAAGCTTTGGGATTACAGGGGTGTGCCACCACACCCAGCATCAATACGGCCTCAGGGTGCCTGGGGCAGGGCCCGCAGGGCACAACGAGGATTGACCCCAGCCCCCCACTCTGCCTAAGCAGGTGCTTTCATCCACTGAGCTATCTGGCCTCTAGAGTGCAGGCTTCTGCTGTGCGCTCTTGCCACAGGGTCCCGCAGTGGAAGACAGGCAAGGCCCCAGTCGGCCCTGTGCCCGTCCTCCTTGGCAGGTCCTGTCTTCTTTTTGTTTGCGTCTGTTTTGAGCATGAGCACACAGCACTTCTTTGTGAGGAATTGAGGGTCAGTCGGCAAGTGGCCCAGGGCTAGGATGAGCCCCACACCAGGAGCCTATGGGACTCCAGGTGCTAGGAGCCACGCCTGTGAGCAAGCCTCGTGTCTGTGCCCTGCCTGGTGCAACCCACACCCGTCTGCTGAGAAGGGAACCCACTGCTCCCTGGGGTGGACTACTGCCTGATTGCAGGACATCCTTTTCCCAGGGGGCGTGAGGCTAGTGCCCCTGGACGAGCAGTTCCTGGCAGGGGTAGCGAGCGCCAGCCTGAGGCCTGGAGAGATCTTGGAATCTGTGCACATCCCTCACTCGCGCAAGGTCAGAGTCCACAGGGCCTTGTTTCCCCTTCTTACACCGGAGTCCAGTCAGCCTTAAGAGAGCAACAGGTGGCAGAGAGAAAGCCAGCCTGGAACCCTGTCAAGCTGGGTGACCGGTCCAGCACCAGGGCCCTTGGGCAGGGCTTGAGGTTGGGAGGGCCGTAGGCTCATGGTGGGGCCCCCTTCCGTGCCCCTGGTCTCACAGCCTCAGGAGCAGGCCCCCCGGGTCCTGCCCACACATTCCCAGCTCAGGGAGCACCCAGGGCCACCGAAGCCATGGAGGAAGCTGTGCCCTCTCCAGGCTCTCCCCAGGTTGTGCCTGAATCCAAGACTGGCTTTGCAAGGAGGCTGACACATGCACAGGCACACATGGGCACACATGCACGCATAGGCCACGCCCGTATGTGCTCGTATGTGTGTTGTGCACATGTACACCGACTCCCGCGTGCACACGCATGCTACCCATGTGTGCACACAACACACATGCCACGCATTTGCACTGAAGCGAGAGCACAGATGTTTGCACCCAGCACAGAGAACCTGGAGCCGGCAGCTTGATGCAGAGCAGCCTTAGTGAAGTTGGTTTCACCAGAAATGCTCCAGCTCCGCTCCCTGGCTGTGCCCGAAGGTGGAGACAGAACAAGTGCTCAAACCTGCACACCCGGTGCAGTGTGGGTGGACACCAAGGGCCCAGGCAGTGGCCTGCCGAGCCGGCCCCATGCCCTCTTGGCCCGTGTCCCCTGGGGGAGTTCCATCCTGCTCCCACTCGGGGTTGGCAAAAAGGGAAGGCGTGGGTTTCTACCAACCAGGACTGGAGCCCTCTCCACTTGAGGCCTGAGTTCTGCTCCTCCCTCCTCTGTGAGGGGCACTCAGGCCATGATGCACCAAGCTCCTGGAGGTGTCACCAAGGGGACGCTCCTCCACCTGGCCACGAGGGCAGCTGGCGGTGCCACCGTGCACACCTCTCCTCACCCTCACCGCAGTGGCCTTGTCTCTACAGTGGGAATTCGTGTCCGGCTTCCGGCAGGCCCAGGCCCCTCAGAATGCCATGCCACATGTGAGCACTGGCATGCGTGTGCTGCTCACAGAGGGTACCAACGTCATCGAGGACCTGAGCATCGCCTACGGCGGGGTGGGTGCCACCACAGTCATGGCGCCACGGTCCTGCCAGCAGCTCCTGGGCAGGTGAGTGCTGAGCCAGCAGAGGCCAGCAGGGCTGGAGTGACCCCGCACTCCTCCCTGCTTGCTCTCTGGACTTGGCTCCCTGATCCAGTTACCTAAGCACTGCCAGCTAGGGTCCCCTCTGAACCCCCAACAGGACTGTGGGGACCCAAGCCCTGTCTGCGTGGTGCCACTGGCTGCATGAGCCTTCAGCACCAATGTGGTTTGTGCTCTGGTGAAGCAGGCCCCTACCTCCTGCCCTCAGGGCCCTGGGTGTGAGCCCTGTGTCTAGTGGGTCCCTGGGCTCCATCTGCCTCTGAGTATGGTGACGCTGGCTTGGAGCAGCCGCAGAGCCTGCAGTAGGCTGAGTCCTGTCTTCTGCCCTCCCGCCAGGCCCTGGACAGAGGACACGC
Source organism: Ctenomys sociabilis (assembly GCA_004027165.1). Classification (NCBI taxonomy): domain Eukaryota; kingdom Metazoa; phylum Chordata; class Mammalia; order Rodentia; family Ctenomyidae; genus Ctenomys; species Ctenomys sociabilis. The sequence continues at coordinate 10,215 of PVKA01047903.1, forward strand.
TGGGCGAGGCCTGCAGGCTGGTCCTGGGCGAGGTCACTATCCCTGGTGCAGCCCCCGGTGGCAAGGTGGAGTTCAGGAGGACCCTGCTGGTCAGCTTCCTCTTCAGGTTCTACCTGCAGGTTCTGCAGGAGCTGAAGACAGGCCAGGTCCTGGGGCCCCCAAGCACCCCGGACATAAGTGTGCAGCCCGTGGTGAGCATCAGGGTGGCAGGTAGTCCCGGGACTGAGAACGCTGCTTTCATCCCTCACCTGGCTCTGAGTGTTGGCTGGCAACCTTTGGGACCCCCTACAGTGAGAAGCCTCACCATCCCCACTCTCTACCCTCGGCCCCCAGCATATGCCCAGCTGTTACCTTCTTAATGCCTCAGGATATCTGGGTCAGGCCTCTCCCAAAGGCCCACTTCATCTAGATGTCTCCTAGTAAAACTCCACCTGTAGGGCCCAGGCACACAGAATGCTGAGGCAGGAGGGTTGCAAGTTTGCGACCAGAGTAAACAATTTAACGAGGCCCTATCTGAAACTAAAAAGTAGCTCAGGGTAGAGTTCCAGTAGGTCTAATTCCTAGTTTGGGGGAGGAAGACACACAAAAGAAACAGACCCTGCCTTGCTTGGGAACATCCCGCTCTGAGGTCCTGGGTTGGGGCGGCGTACACACCTGGAGGCCCCACCTCCCAAACCTCTGGCTGCACCAGCACCCACAGCTATGAGCTCCTTGTGCAAAAGCCGTCACCTGTCGCCTGCTCTGCCAGCGGCAGATGTCCACACGGAGTGCCCCACGCTCCCAGATCACCAGAAGCTGTGTTAAGGCATAGTTTACCCCAATCTAGCAGAGCCAGCCTTCTGGCAGCTGTGTGCCCCGGGCAGCCAGCACCACCCCCGTCACCAGAGCCTGGCCATGTCACCGCAGCCACTTATTCTAGAGTTTTACACCCAACACGATGCATAAAAGCAGGTTTTGTTTTCCAGGGTGACCATAGCCGGTCTCCACAGTAGCATGATAGTGTGAAGTCCCCTTCTGTCTTTTCTGACTGTGAACTTCTAGAATAAATTGAGCAAAGCAAAGCCCCCGCCACCTGCTGGGACCGGGGTTTACCTTCCCTGCATTCGTCTTCAGCCACAACCCACTGCCCCAAAGTATCCACCTGCCACCTGCTAGGATGGAAACCAGCCCCACACCAGTGGCACAAAGGAGACCAGTCTGGCAGCTTTGCAAGAGGACCGGCACCTGGGAGCCAGCAGGACTGGGCGTCTGTGGACGGAGGGCTCCTGCTTGTTCTCTGTGGCTTAAGCAGCCCTCCCCCCAGACACACAGCACACCTGTGCACACACACACTCCCACACAGGAGACCCTGGCTCCAGGCTGGCCTTCCCTTCCCCAGGGCTACCTTCCAATGTTAGGAAAGGACAGGGACTGGCCCACACCGTGAGCCCCAGCAGCCAGTGAGGACTGTGGTGCCTGGGCTCCAGGGCACTGCCCAGCTGCTGATGACTGCACTGTCCCCCAGGACATCTGGCACCATCCCCGCCTCCCAGACCTGTCCAGCAGCACACTGGAGGACCTCCCTGCCACGGTGCCCCGGGGCATGCAGATGTATCAGGTCAGTGGGTGCCCCCTCGCTATCCCAAAGCAGGTAGGGGACCTCTGAATCTGGTACAAAGCTGCCCAAGGCACCACCCACCCCCATGGAAGAGGAGGAGCTCTTCACTGCCCCCACTTGGCCAGAAGGCTGGCCCCTCCCCTTCAAGGCACAGCAACAGCTCCCCACATGGCTGTGTCACCACACTGTCCCACACACCCTCCAGAGGGAACCGTCCAGTCAGGAGGGCTGGGAGCCAGGCCACCAGGAGACAGATGGGCTCGAGCTCCCATCTTCCCTGCAGCAAGTGAACCTCCAGCAGCCGTCCGAAGACCCAGTGGGCCGCCCCATCATGCACCTGTCTGGCCTGAAACACGCCACGGGGGAGGCGGTGTTCTGCGATGACCTCCCCAAGGTGGACAGAGAGCTGTCCATGGCCTTGGTGACCAGTACCAGGCCTCATGCGAAGATCGTGTAAGCACACAAGAGCTTCAGGCACCAGGGAAGGGAGGGGGCTAGAATGGCCACAGCCCTGGGACAGGCACAGCCACAGTCCAGGTCTCCCTCTGAGCCTCCGGGACCCGAGCTGCTCGGCCGACCAGTGCAGGGCAGGCCGCAGCTGCTGCCCCGATGTGGAAACACCCACACCACTGTGAGCTCCCTCTAGGCACAAACACAGCACACACAAGTCACAGCGCCATGCTCAGGGACGCTCCCTGGGCCCTGGCCACCCCACTGTGTGCCGGCTCAGCCACTCCTGCTGCATCCTCAGCCCTCCCTGTGCTCAGGTCAGTGGACCCATCTGAGGCTCTCGGGCTCCCCGGGGTGGTCGATGTGATAATGGCCAAGGACATCCCAGGCACCAACGGCACAGAGGACGGCAGGCTGCTGGCTGTGGATGAGGTACGCATGCGGTGCGCCTTCCCGTGGCCCTGCGGGGATGGCCACCAGCTGCCCCTCAGCCTGGTCCTCCGTCGGGTCCCCTGGGCTCAGGAAGCACCATAGTGCCACCTCGGCTGCATGGCCCTCGAGCCCACATCCCTCCGTGGCTCTCCCCCATCCCCGCTCCCGGGACACCTGAGTTGCCAGCCAGGGTAAGGCTGAGCCTGCCCCACCCACATCCTGTGCTCTGTACAGGTGCTGTGTGTGGGCCAGGTCATCTGTGCTGTGGTTGCTGAGACGGATGTGCAGGCAAAGCAAGCGACAGGGAGGGTCAGGGTCACCTACGAGGACTTGGAGCCCGTGGTCCTCAGCATCCAGGTGAGCACAGGGTGCTGGCCGCCTCCTCCCACAGCTGGGGCCAGGAGCCCCGAGGTAAACCTTCCTCTGTGGGATCCTTTCAGGAACATGGCTTTTTCCTTGGCATTGGCTTGTGTTCTCTGGAAGACACTACTTCTGCAACATGTAATTACCTTTGGGGTCAAGAATGGGGAGGGGGAGAAACGCAGAGACCAGAAGTTTTCTCTCATGTTCTTGAAGTCCAGAAGCAACCAGCCAGGCCTTCTAGGGTGTCTGTCTGCATGGTGCCAAGACCAGGGGATTTATAAGACCAAAACCTTACCTCCCATGGGTCGGGAGTCCAGGAAGCCCAAAGTGGGCAGCTGCATGCAGGGTGGCATCATCCAGCAGAAGCAGAACAGAGGTGTGAACGTTTCTATCAAAGGCTCTTCTTGCAGCAGAGCCATGCCCCCAGCATCACCGTCTGGGGATGGCTCTGCACAGCTGCCCTGTGCTTAGGATCCAAATGCAAACATTGGGGCCCCTCCATCATGTGGGTGCACCCTGCGTAAAGGGGACACACACAAGTCTTTTGGGGTGGAATCCTATGGTTTTGATGTAAACGTTCACAAAGCCTTGAGTGATGGGGGGCTCTGGACTACGGGGTGGCAGTTACCTTGCGGCGAGGTTGCCGGGCCTGGCCTGGGCAGGTTCCTCTCCCTCTGCTCCCCCTCTCCACCCTCCAGCCCTCAAACTATGGACCAAAACCTCTGCAAACCCAGATTCCGGGGTCACAGCCAGGTCTGTGGCTGCGTCTGAAACTCTGGTTGTTAACCCAACAGCTGAAAAGAGCTTTGTTTCGCTTGTGGTTTTTAGGTTCCATCCAAACCTTCAGAGAGTGAAGGTGAGAGTCACCTGGCTTTTGTGTTTTCTTACCCTCAGGATGCCATGAAGCAGAGCTCCTTCCTGTGCCCCGAGAAAAAGCTTGAGCAAGGAAATGTGGAAGAGGCGTTCGAGAAAGTGGAGCATATTGTCGAAGGTGAACAGCTCAGGCCTTTCACAGG
>PVKA01047904.1:0-14068 GCA_004027165.1 Ctenomys sociabilis
GCGTTCCTGACTACCCTCAGATGTGACAACACTTCTTTCTGCAAGTGACCTCACAGCAAGCTGCAGCTCTTCTACCTTTTTTCTCCTGGTACTGGGGACTAAAACCAGGGCCTTCTCATTGAGCTACAGCCCCAACCCTGTCTATTTAGAAACAGGTTCTCACTAAGCTTCCCAAGTTGAACTCAAAATGTGTGATCCTTCTGCTCTTTCCTCCCAAAATTGCGGGTATTAGAGGCCTATGCCACCACACCCAGCTTCCAACATTTATTTATTTTTGTTTTTGTTGGGTACAGGAATTCAATTCCAGGATACCAGGTTTGTTGTTGGGTACCAGGACCTTATTCTTTCCAGGCAGATGCTGTGCTGCTGAGCTATATCCCTGATACCCACCTATGTTTTATAACACCACAACTCTCTCACATAAAGGGTATACTTTCCATTAACAAGCAGGCCTCCCTGGAGAAAGTCTTAGCTCACATCACTGCACACCTTGGTCACTTAGGTTATCTCTCTCTGCTGCTTTCCTTGAAGAGTATGGGCACATGGGCCAGGAAACTGTAGACCAGAAGAGTTGAGGTCTTATCTCTCACCATGCTACCTTGACCCTCCAAGGGAACTGAGGCATCTGTCTTGTCATTCTCCTTGGAGGACTATAGAGACTACAGACACGACACCTCCGACAGTACCTAGCTGCCAGGAAACAGATCTTCTGGATACACTGGGGGTTTTTGTTTTTTTAAGGGTGGGGAGGTACTAGGGAATTGAGTGCAGGTCCTTCACACTGAACTACATCCACGACCCTTTTTATGTTTTTATTTAGAGCCACGGTTTCACTAACATGTTGACTTGCCTAGGTTGGATTCAAACTTGTGTCCTCCTGCCTCAGCCTCTCAGAGTGCTGGAATTACAAGTGTGTGTGTGGTTATACCTGGCTAAGACTCAGACTTCTAAGGAAATTTAGCATCATTACAATGTGGAGAAAGCTTAGACCCAATTCTTGAGTAGCAAAATAAAGGACTGGCAAGAAAAGGAAAATTAGAGACCCCACCAGACAGGGTGTTAGTCACTGGACAGAACAGTGGTTTCCTGAGGCACAGATCCTGGAGGAGGGACTGCTCAACCCAATTTAACTCAAAGATGCTCCTGAGGACCCTGGGACATTTGGGTGATGGTGAAGGGCTGCACTTACTCAGCATGAGTGCACAGTGGTCCTAGAGCAGCTGCCTAAGAATAACCCAGAGCACTTCACTAAGGCACAGCCTAGGGGTGAGGGAGTGTGTGTAACTCATTAACAGTATGTTTGCCTAGCATGGGTGAGGCCCTGGCTTTAATCCCCAGCACCTTAGGGGAAAAAAAGCACAGATTCTTAGACTTCATATAAATCAGAATGTGATCCAGTAGGTGTTGCTTCCCCAGGTGATTGTAAACATAGCTCTGTCCGTAATTGAGAGAGATGCTGCTAGCTAAAGATTCTCTAGGATTTCTTTAAGGAATCTGAATATCTAATTATCTCTTACTAATGGTCTGCTCTGACCCGGGGATGGAAAGCTTGTAAAAGCAATTTGATAACATTCTAATATTTTCTTGAGAGCTGACTTTGGAAGGGAATCTGAACCCAGAAGTCCAGATGAAAAGTAGACTGTAAAATAACCACCAATTTCTACATCTTACCTCTCTCCAGAAGACACACACACACACACACACATACACACACACACACACACACACACACACCCTGCCACCCCTTTATAGGATGGCCACAAGCCAAGTTTTCCTATTTGTTGCCGGGTAGTCACAGATCAAAACCAGGAGCCACAAAACCAGTAAACCCAGATGATATCTGGGACCCAATTATGACCCAAGTTTCAAGAGCTTGATTGGTCTCCTGCAATGATCTCAGCCACTGCAGAAAGAATGGCCGAGGGAGAGCCTGATAACTCTCCAGTTGACCAAGCTAGCATAGCCCATGAAGCCCACAAAAAGATTCATGGCAGTCCTGTGTACTCACTGGCACTTTCCAACACATACACAGAAAGAACTAATCAGTAAACTAGGGAAGTCCCCACATCCTCCTCAGGAAATCAGACTAACTCTTAGGGATGTCCACCCTTCTTCCCACCTTGGGCCCCTCTTACCCTGGCACAGTTTAACAAGGCCCATGATAATGATGGCAATGAGCGCTAGGACCTTGGCATAAGTGAATGTGTCCTGTACTCGCGTGCCCCACTTGACATAGGCACAGTTCACAAATGTCAGCAGACCTAGAAGGAAAATCATAAAGTCACCAGCAGGCTTGAGCTGAGGGCACAGAGTCCTAAACTCTGTTTATAGAAATACTACTTCTACCCTTTCTGCCTACCTTAGAGAGAATAATGAGAACCACACGGGAAAATCTGCTCTACCTGATGGCACCCATGGACATCCTAACACTACTGACATTCAAAAATGCAAAGGCACTCATGAACACATATTCATACATTCTGACTCTCAGAGCCATTTTTGGAAATTCTCCCTGATAGGTTCTTGCCCTAGTATGAATTGCTGAACTGTTAATGGTGGTCATCTAATATGGCTGAAGCCTTAAAATCTCTTATCTTCCCAGAGACCACCTCCCCCTTCTTCAACTCAGCCCAGGGTGCAATTTCCTTTCACCTTTCCCCCTGCCTCAAGGAAGACCCCAATCACTTCCTCAGATATATCTAAACATGCCCCTCAAACTTCACCCCTGGCAAAAGGTCATGAAAGCCTCAGCCTCTCTTTGTTCAACTCCAGAGAATCCCTTATCTTCTTCAAATTCTCTCAGTGTCCTCAAAGATAATAAAACACCTTTCCCTTTTTCCTTCTGCCTGTTTCTCTGCTGCAATGCCATCAGACTCAAAAATGACTGACCTCATCTCACCCATTCTTCCACCCACATTCCCCAGATTCCAAACTGTAAGAAGCATAAGACCTCTATGGCCACAGATAGAGGAGACTAGAAATACCCATAAAGCTGGTTGTGGTAGCACACCCCTATAACCCTAGCATTCTAGGAGGCTGAGGCAAGAGGACTGAAAGTTTTGAGCCCAGCCTGGGTAATTTACTGACTTAGACTCTAAGGTTAAAAATTTTTTTTAAAAGTCTACGGATATAATTCGGTTTAAAGGCAATCAATCTCCATAGCACAAGGGATGAGGGAGGGGTGGAAGGAGAGGGAGACAGAGGAAGGAATGAGGTAAATTTAAGTGCATGGAACAGACTGTGTAGGAACTTGAAAGACAATTTTTTATATGTAAAACTTTTTAAGTCAGTTATATACCTAAAAACCTCATAGACATCCTCTCTAAGTCTCACAAACCCCAAAGTGCAGATATGCCTATTCATATTTTATAGCTGAAGAAACTGAGGCTGAAAAAAGCTAATCACCATTCCTAAGCTCCAATTCCCAAACCCAAACAATCTACCGAATTCCTGTTCACACCACCCAATTCTCAGTGAGGGCCAAGAAGTAAGTCCTCGAAGGGGTGCCTTGACGCTCAGATCCTCACTTACCTCAGTGACATCTGGGGCTCTGTATTGAGGCCCAAGCCCTTTATGGACCCAGTACTATGGACTTTTTTTTTTTTTTAATAGGGGATGCTTCATGAATTTGCATGTCATACTTGCACAGGGGCCATGCTAATCTCTGTATTGTTCCAATTTTAGTATATGTGTTGCTGAAGCGAGCACTTTTCTTTTCTTTTTTAAAAACAGCATCTCACTATGTAGCCCAGGTTGGCCACAAACTCAGTGATCCTATTGCCTCAGCCTCGCAAGTGCTAAGATTACAGATGTGCACCACACCTTGATTTGCACCGAGTATTGAACCATAGGTCTTCAGCTGTGCTACCCCCCTTCAGCTTTTTTTCTATTTTTTATTTTGGAACTCGATCTCACTAAGGCACCCAGGCTGCCAGATCTCTAGCCTTTCTTTTATTTTTTGTTTTAAAACAAAGTTTTGCTAAGTTGCTATGGCTAGGCTCAAACCTATGTATTCCCACTGCTTAAGCCTCCGAAAGTGCTGAGATTACAAATTTATGCCACCGTACTCACCAAGGTCCTAGCATTTTGTTCCTGCTCAAAAAAAAAAAAAAAATCTGCTTTAATTTGAGGCTCTTTTTTTTTTTTTTTCAGTGTATTGTTGTACACAGCTTGGACTTGTAGTGATCCTCCTGTTTTCAGCCTCCCCAGCACAGAATTACAGGCCTGTGCCACCACACCCAGTCTCAGTGGCCAGCTCAGTGCACCCAGGATGGCATGTGGTGCTGGGGATTGAACCCCAGTACCTGCACTTGCCTAAGCAGGCACTTGATTGGCTGAGCTATCTCACCCCCCCCTTTTTTTAATTTATAGGAATCAAAAGCTAAGGTTTGGGAGGAAAGGACAGTGACACTTCTAACTGTCCCAAGCCTCCAAATAGAGAACTTTATGTGGACCTCATATATTATCATAAAGTTTTTTGGAGGGTTAGGGGATATATCTCAGTGGCACAAGCAGCTGCCTAGCAAATGTAAGTCTTTTGAAGCCTGCCAAAAGGGAAGAGGCTAACTTATATTTGGAGAATATCTTAGTTACTTTTCTCATTACTGAGACAAAATATTCAACACTCAAAACTAAGGAGGGAAGGTTTATTTAGATGACAGTTTGTAGAGTTTTCAGTTTATAATTGGCTGGCTCCATGCCAGCATGACACTGCAGAGGATAAATGGTTCTTGGCAGACAGAAGGTAGTAAAGCAACAAGAGACAACTACAGCTCTTTGTATCTCTTATATCTCATCCAGGCTACCTAGGGGCAGGTTCCACTCACCCTCATACCTTTGATCCTAGCATTGCACCATGAATCAAAAAACCCTCCCTGTGACCACATGAGGCTTTGGGGAGAGAATACATCTAGACCCAAGCCATAACAGAAAGTTATCACAGGGGCCAGGGGACAGAAGTAAATAATGGAAGTAGTGTGTTGTTGGTGGCTGTAGCAATGCAAGGAGAGGAAGACATTTCTTCTGTGTATATATCAGACATCACTAAGGAAGGACATTCCTATAATCTTAGCTACTCGGGAGGGTGAGGTAGGAGAATCTAGCCTGTACAACTTAGCAAGACCTTGTCTCAAAAAATAAAACTAGGAGGGCTGGGGAGATGGCTCAGTGGAATAAGCGCTTCCCTGGCAAGCGCAAAGGCCTGAGTTCAATCCCCGGTTCCGCAAAAAAAATAAAATAAACTAGGGCTGGCACAGTAACTCAGCGGACTAAAGTGCCTGCAATCCAACCCCCAGCAGCACATGCTACACCAACTCCATCCCCAGGGTGGGCTGAGCCAGCCACAAAAAAATAAATAAAAACTAGGCATAGTGGCACATGTCTATAAATCCCAGCATTCAAGAGACTGAGACTGAGGCAGGAGGATCACTGAGTTCAAGGCAGCCTAGTCTACATAATCTAGTTCAAGGCCAGTCTGCACTACACAGTGAGACCCTGTTTCAAAACAACAAAAAAGTATTGTAAGGGGCCAGGAATTTAGCTCAGTGGAATAGCACCTGCCTGGCAAGCGTGAAGTCCCAAGTTTGACTGCCAGTACCAAAAAAAAAAAGGTCACTGACTTTTTTTGAGACAGGATTCCTATGTAATACAGGCTGGCCTTGAATTTGCTTATATAGCCCAAATTGGCCTCAAATTCACAGTGATCTTCCTGCTTCAGCCTAAAAAAAATGTTTTAAATGACTGGTGATACAGGGGCTGGCCAAATAGCTCAATGGATTAAAGCACCTGCAAGCAGGCGCAGGGGCCAGGAATTTGATTCCCTAGCCCTGCCGTGCCAGCCCCATACCCACAGTACATTGAGATGGCAACTGAGACTGGGCATGGTGGTGCGTGCCTGTAATCCCAGCTCTTGGGAGGCTGTAAATAGGCAGATCACTACGAATCCAATCTCATAGTGAGACCCTGTAGATCTTCCCTAAAATTAAAGAAAATACATAAATAAAAAAGACTAGTTATACAGCTCAGTATGAATGCCCTGGATTTACTTACCCATAGTGAAAAACAAAATTAAAAGAAGAAACATTCTGCCACACCAAGCACATCCTTTCCAATGCCTATTTTTAGCCCCTACTCCCTCTAAAATCCTCCAAATATACCACCCAGCCTTGCTGAGCTCCCACCCTGATTCCTGCTGCATCCTCACTTTGCAGAGTAGTGAGAGTCTAATGCTCTGGGGCCCAGTAAAACCTGTCTCAAGTAGGTTTATCCCTCATATTTTTTTGTTTGTTTGTTTGTTTTTGTGGAACAGGAGACTGAACTCAGGCCCTTGAGCTTGCCAGGGAAGCACTTATTCCACTGAGCCATCTCCCCAGCCCCCCTCATATATTTTAGTCTTATTTCTCCAAAATCTCAAATTCTCAGAGGGGAACAAAACCTCTTAAGTTCACTGCCAAGCAAAGAGGGGAACTGATGAACTGTGGTTAGACTCAAGGTGGTGATGACTTTCATTTAACAATCATTGGGGCTGGGGATATAGCTCAGCAGCAAAAGTACATGCCTGGCAAGTACAAGGTCCTGAGTTTGATTGCTAGTACAAAATAAAACTACAGGGGCTGGGGAGATGGCTCAATAGAATAAGCGCTTTCCTGGCAAGTGCAAGGGCCCAAGTTCAATCCTCAATCTGCAAAATAAAATTACAATAGTCAATGTCTGATGCAAGAAAACTGCCAGACAGTTGGAACTTCCTCTATTTGAAAGGAGAACAGCAGGGCCCGGGGAGATGGCTCAGTAGAATAAGCACTTCCCTGGCAAGTGCAAGGGCCTGAGTTCAATCCCCGGTTCCACAAAAAGAAAAGAAGAAAGGAAGAAAGCACCAGAGCCAGATGTGGGAAGAAAAATCAATCAATCAATCAATCATACAGCTGAAGAGCCTGCACATGCTTAAGAACTTTGCTCCATAAACCGACAAATAACTGGGCTGGCAGGCAAGATAGCTCAATGAACTAAGGACCAGGGTTTGATTCCATGTCCTGCATGCTGCATTCCTGGGGTGTGATGAGTCAGCACCTGGAGTCAGGGACTGGAGGCGCACACCTGTAAGCCCAGAGCTGGGGAGGCTGAAGATAGGAGGATCACTACAAGTACGAGCTTTGAGACCCTGTACCAAACGCAAGTAACACAGGTCCTCACTAGTCACTCCTAGGAAGTGAGGGCTGGTAGCACAGTGGCCAAGGGGAACAAGCTGACAGTAACAAAAGATGGCCATCCACCATGAGAGAAGACTGACAATACCCTGATTTTGTGTGTAGCCACAAAACATGGAAGAGACTCCTCAGCTCTCACTGGCAGGCACTGACCCCACTTCTACTCCTCCTCCCCTGGCAAGCACAAGGGTCTGAATTCAATCCCTGGTTCCGAAAAAAAAAAAAAAATTTTAAACAGGATCATACTTTGTAGTACAGGCTGACCTTAACCTCACCCAGGCTGGCCTTGAACTAACTCACAATAAGGATTACAGGTATGTGCCATCACATTCAGCTATACATCACATTCAGCTTTTGTTACTGTCAGCTTGTTCCTTTCTATTTTTGCCTTATTCTTCTCCATTCCTTCCTCTCCCTCTCTCTCTCTCCCTTTCTCCCTCTCTTCTTCTCTCCTTTTTGTGGTACCAGTATTGAACTCTGGACCTTGTGCTTGCTAGGCAGGCACTTATGCTGCTGGGCTATATCCCAGGCTCTCTGTCTCTATTTTCTGTATGTTGCATTATCCTTGCCAGTCTTTTTCTCAGTCTTTTAAAAAAATTATCTTAATCATAGTGGTTTATGCCTATGATACCAGCTACTTGGGCTGAGCAGTAGTTTTACCAATGTGAAGCCAACCTGGGCTATATAGTAAGAAGTGCTGAGGATGCACCTCAGTGGCAGAGCACTTGCTAAGGATGTACAAGGCTCTGGTTCAATCCCCAGTAACATACACACATGCACACAAACCAAACTTAAAACAAGGCACAATATATACAGAGTCCCAGATATCTGGGAGGGTCGGCAGAAGGATCATTTAAACCCAGGAGTTTAGCACCAACATTGCAACATAACAAGATCCATCTAGTATAAGTGCTTCCTTGGCAAGTGCAAGGGTCTGAGTTCAGTCCCCAGTTCCACCAAAAAAACAAAAAGAAAAAGAAAAAGATCCATTTAGAAAATACCTCTAGGGGCCGGGCGTGGTGGCGCATGCCTGTAATCCCAGCACTTGGGAGACTGAGGCAGGAGGATTGTTCTGAGTTTGAGACCAGCCTGAGCTACAAAGTGAGCTTAAGGCCAGCCTGAACTGCATAGTGAGACCCTGTCTCAAAAAGACAAAAAAAAAGACAAAAAAAAAAAAAAAAAAGAAAGAAAGAAAATACCTCTAGGGCCTGGGAGATAGCTCAGTATAAGTACCCGCTTGGCAAGTACAAGGTCCTGAGTTCAATCCCTGGTACTGCAATAAATAAATAAATAAACACCTCTACTTGGAGTTTGTGGAATAGCTTGGTGATAGAGCACATGCTTAGCAAAATGAGACTCTGGATCTAATCTCAAGCCCCCCAAAAGTATTCCTTGCTTTTTTTTTATTTTAAGAGCAGAATATATTTGTTGAGAGAAAGAAAGCTTCTGGCCAAGAGAGGAACAGAAGGAGACCCAAGTGGGTTGTCAAGAACCCTGCCTTTTCTAAGGATTTTTATAGAGCTAAATCATGAGGTAAAGCAGGTCTAAGGTGAAAACATGAGAACTCATAAAATGAGCATGAGATGGGACAAAACTATGGCCAACCAATAAGATTACAAGCACAACTGCTCCAGTAAAATTGATAAAATTGGGATCAAATGGGGAAGTAAGTTTTACAATGAGCAGGCATGAATACAGAACAGGGGATTTTCTAAGGGTGTTGGATTAGTGACTCTTCCCTGCTTTTTCAATGATTGATACCTAATTAGAATAACAATTCCCTAGGGCCTGTCAGGTAACTCAGTGGACTAAAGTGCCTGCTTGGGCAGAGTGCAGCAGTTGGGAACCATCACAGGCTGCAACTGTGATTGAGCCTGGGCATAGTGGCAAGCACCTGTAATCCCTGCACTTGGGAGGCTGACTAGGAGGATCACTAGGAGTCTGATCTACATAGCAAAACCCTGTATACCCCAAATTCATAAAAAAAAAAAGGGGGATATCAATCCCTGATATCTATCTCTAATCCTTGCTTTTAATTATATAAATACATTTAGTCTTTTTATCAGAACAATCAAACTATATATAGTTACAGTTTTTGAGCAAGAGCAAGATTCAGTCCCTCTTAGACTTAAGTTATTCTCAGACTATGAAAGCTATCTATCCATAGCAACAACTAACCAAATAAGGGATAATATCTTTCCTAATCAGACCTCTGCTGAGGCCTGAGTCCAAGACAGCAAGGGACAATGGAAAGATTTTCAGGGATCAAGGCTGTCTTACCCTTCCTTGTCTTCACTGTAAACCCTAGCAAACACTCAGGAGGACAGAATCCAGCTCTGCATAGGCCTTGAGCTGCAAAATGCCACTATATCAGTGTGAACTATTTCCACGTTGACACCTTTATGAACATTGGAAAGGTAAATACTTTCCAGTGATGGGCTTGAGTCAACAGACTAAGCAGGATCCCTAGATCAAAGGCCACAAAGATAAATGGGTAACAACACCCAAGCCAGAAACATCGCCCATCTCCAGTGAAATCAAGTAGTCAATCCTTTGTCAATAATTTGTTCTGCAAGTACTCCCCAAAACAAGTAAACATTTCTCAGAAACTTTAACTTGATAAACAACCAAAATCTTGCAATACAGTATGTCACACTGAATGTCACATGTTCTCAACCGGTAACTGGCTCTTTTCTCATTCTTTTTCCTTCCCTCACTCCTCTGATAGTTTTCACAACGGTGCATGCCTCTAATATGAGCACCCAGGAGGCTAAGGCAGGAAAACTGCTGCAAGTTCAAGACCAGCCTAGGCTACAGAGTGAATTCAAGGCCAGCCTGCGCTATATAGCAAGACTCTGTCTCAAACAACAAATTCTTTGAATTACAAGTGAAATAAATTATTTTTGCAAACCAGGGTGTTACTGTACTCTTACAATACTGGTTACCCAAGTTACCAAGAATACTGCTGGCCACCTAGCCAAAGAGGAGACCCTATCTACATACCTCAAGAACCATCATTTTGGGCCACGGAGATGGCTCAGTACAACAAGCACTTCCCTGGCCTGAGTTCAATTCCCAGTTCCACAAAAAAAAAAAAAAAGAAGGAAACATCATTTGCTGTAAGATCTCTAAATCTTACCAAGTTTACTAGATAACCTAAGGCATTACTCCATCAGAGAAAATTCCAAAACTACAGAAACATATGAACACAGCGCACCTTTAAGATAGAGAAACTCTCTGACATTTGGGGTCAAAAACAGTCTTTATTGTGCTGGGCTGTCTTGTGCATAGCAAGATGTTCAGTAGCACCCCTGGCCTCACCCACTAGATGTTAACAGCACTAACTCCCAGTAGTATGTCAACCAAAATACCTCCAGACATAGCCAAATGTCTCCTGAAAAACAAACTCACATTTGGTTTCTAATTGAGAACCAATACTGTAGAATAATAAATAGCTGAGACAGCCTGAAATCCCAAAATAGCTGCTTGAATCTCTCTGCTATGTAACCTGAGAAAGATGAGATACAACTGGAAAGCCAGAACCTGAAGCATCAATGCTGCAGAGACCAAGAAAGTAACACAAACAGGCAAAGGAAGAAAATCTGGGTATAAAATGAGAGGAAGCAGAGGTAATGGTAATGGCCTAGGCAGAGGATGCTCTATTTTTTTTTTTAAACTGGGGGTTGAACTCAGGACCCTACTTTTGCCAGGCAAACGCTTATTCTACTGAACTATCTTCCCAGGCCCAGCATGCTCTATTTAAAGGGAGTAACAGTGTAGGAAAAATGATCATCTGAACCATAGCCAAAGTACTCCATTTTCACCTGATATGGTGGTATGCGCCTTAATTCCAGCACTTAGGTAGCTGTGGCAAGAGGATCACCATGAAATCAAGGGCATCCTGGGTTCCATAGTGATTTCAATGCCAGCCTAGACTATATAGTGAGACCCTGTCTCAAGAAAAAAAAAAGAAAAGAAAAGAAAATTAAAACAAAACAACCCCAGGGCCAGGGAAATGGCTCAGTGCAATAAGCACTTCCCTGGCAAGCGCAAGGGTCTGAGTTCAATCCCAGGTTCTGCCAAAAACAAACAAACAAACAAACAAAAAAACCAAGTAACTCTATTTTGTAATGAGGAGGCTGGTGCTGGACTGCAGCACACCACTGTGGTGTGACAGTGCTTGCTAAGATCTGCTGAGCTCCTGAGAAGGATGAAATGGGAATAGGCTGCACATGATTTTCCCCAAGGATTCTTCTTGTCTTTGATCCTGTTTTTGCTATTTTAATTAAAACCACACAAAAGCAGTAACTTAGCAAAGGAAAGGTAGGTGACTTCAGTATTGCTGCAGCCCATAAGCTGTCCCCCATTGTGCAAGTAACCCCTTTATTTGCCAAGCAAAAAAATTGTTTTTGTATTGTTTGTCATTTTGGAAACAAAGTCTTGCTTTGTAGTTCAAGCTGGCCTTCAACTTACTATGTCTGAGCCGGGCGTGGTGGCGCATGCCTGTAATCCCAGCACTCGGGAGGCTGAGGCAGGAGGATTGTTGTGAGTTCGAGACCAGCCTGAGCTACAAAGTGAGCTTAAGGCCAGCCTCAACTGCATAGTAAGACCCTGTCTCAAAAAGACCAAAAAAAAAAAAAAAAAAAAAAAAAAAAAAAAAAAAAAAAAAAAAACTTACTATGTGTAACCCAGGCTGGCCTTGAACTCTCAAGTGATTTTTCCTGCCTCAGCCCCCTGATCAATAAGACTATAGGCATGCCTCATCATACCCAACTTCTCTGAGAAGTTTACAGGACAGCTACTAAAATCCAGCTGATTGCAACACCCAGGAAATGTGGTGCAAGGTTACCACAGCTTCTGATTTTCTAAGAGAAAGGGTAAGCTCTGATTTCTAAAACGTTGGCAACATTAAAAATTATTGGGGGCCTGCGGGTTAGCTCAGTTGTTTAGGCGCCTGTTCTGGCAAATGCAGGCAGAAGCAGGCCCCCAGCTCCACATGCGTTATCAGACCCACCCTTAAGGCAGCCTGAGCCAACCCCCCCAAAAAAAAATTATTTAAAATACTATGTAGAGGACTGGGATATTGCTCAGTGGTAGAGTGCTTGCCTACCATGCACAGGACAATGGGTTCAAAACCCAGCCCTGCTAAACAAAATAAACTATGGGCTAGGGAAATAGCTCAGTGGTTAAGCGCCTGTCTGGCAAGTGCAAGGACCCAGGTTTGATCCCTGGAACCACATGCTATGCTAACCCTGCTGCATAGTGAGATCCTGTACCAAATATGTAAACAAAAAACAAAAATAATAATAATGCATTTTTTAAAAAAGTAGACTAAGCCGGGCGTGGTGGCGCATGCCTGTAATCCCAGCACTCGGGAGGCTGAGGCAGGAGGATTGTTGAGTTCGAGACCAACCTGAGCTACAAAGTGAGCTTAAGGCCAGCCTGAACTGCATAGTGAGACCCTGTCTCAAAAAGACAAAAAAAAAAAAAGTAGACTAAAACACCACATGGACCTAACAGTCCACTTGTGGGCCCATGCCAGCCTCTGCCCTCTATTTATTGCATGAGATTTCCTGAACCCTCTGTTCTAAATGGAATTTTAGCCTACCCTCTCATGGCTATAACTTCTTCATACAGTCTTTCAACAAGCTAAACCACTCTCTCTTTTTTATGATTTGAAGTAACTTTAATTCATTTCAAAACCATGTATAGTTTATTAGATCTAATTAAAAAGACTATTACACTTTAAAAATAGTGTGTGCCAGGTATAGCAGCACATGCCTATAATTCCAACACTGAGGAGGCTGAGGCAGGATTGCCATGAATTCAAGGACATCCTAGACTACAAAAGAATTTCAAGGCCAACTTGAACTACATAGTGAGACCCTATTTCCAAAAACTGAAAATAAAAAATAAAAATACTGTGAATTCATTTATTTTCAGAGATATTTAGGTACTTTCTTTAATTGAAGCCTCTGAGAAATATATATAAAGATTTGTTTGTAGCTGGAAGTATAACTCAATGGTGGACCATGTGCTGCATGCGTGAGACCCTGAATTTAATTCCCCATACAAAACAAGTATTGGCCTTTAAAGCCCATCTGAAGCTGAGGAGACAGCTTGGCAGTCCAAGCGCCTGCCTGGTGAGCACAAGGACCTGGGTTCAATCTCTAGTATCACATGGCGTGCCAGCCCAGGAACCCCAGCGAAACTGGGCATGGTGGCATATGCCTGTAATCCCAGCACTGGGGAGGCTGAGACAGGAGGATCACTATGAGTCCGAAATGCATAGCAAGGCTTTATACCAAATATCAAATAGCCTTTATTATAAATCTCATTTTAGACCTCTGT
Source organism: Ctenomys sociabilis (assembly GCA_004027165.1). Classification (NCBI taxonomy): domain Eukaryota; kingdom Metazoa; phylum Chordata; class Mammalia; order Rodentia; family Ctenomyidae; genus Ctenomys; species Ctenomys sociabilis. Next base: position 13,554 of record PVKA01047904.1, read on the forward strand.
TGTCTAATTAAAGGCACAATTGTAAGAGTACAGCCCTGGACGAAGAAGGACCAAAAAGGGTTCTCTGCAACTATACAACCCAGGCTGGTCTCAAACTCATGGCAATCCTCCTGCCTCAGCCTCCTGAGTGCTGGGATTACAGGTGTGCACCACCACCCCTAGCCTTCTAAAGCTACTTAAATCACCAATGTGAAAAAGCCATTATGGTGTGATGCCTGCTATTTAAATCAGGCTATGGAGTGGCAGTGGCAAAAAGGAGGGCTGAGGGATAAGGGACTTCCACAGTCTAGGTACCTATCTGTTCACAGATGCCTTCAAACTGGTTTAAGATGAAAAGCAGGGATATAAAAATAACCATTTGTTAAAAATAACTAGGAGCTGGAGAGATGGCTTCCCTGGCAAGTGTAAGGGCCTGAGTTCAATCCCCAGTTCCGCAAAAAAAAACAGGCTGGGCATGGTGGCACAGGCCTGTAATCCTAGCACTTGGGAGGCTAAGGCAGGAGGATTGTTGTGAG
>PVKA01047905.1:0-14072 GCA_004027165.1 Ctenomys sociabilis
TGTAATAAGTACTTAGATTCTTTTTTTCTTCTGTATTTAGGACAGGGACTACAGGGTTAAGGGTCTCACTCTGTGGCTCCCACTCATAGCGATCCTCCTGTTTGCAGCTTTCTGAGTGCTGGGATATCTAAGGCGTGTGCTATCACACCCATTCTCAATGTACCCCAGGGCAAGGCTGGCACAGCATGCCTGGGATGGAACCCCAGCCAGTCCCTGAGCTCTGCCTAAGCAGGCGCTTTAGTCCATTGAGCCATCAGGCCAGCCCTCGTACTTAGATTTTTAATCTAAATGTTCACCCTACCTTTTGATCACACTGCATATATTCTCTGGTGACCGCCCCATCCTCTGAGCTGAAAATCCCTCAGTCTCTGCAGCTTGAAACAGAAGAAACCAACCTGGTTTGGTAACACTTTTACAACCTTGTGGAGGACAGCTCTTTCCTTCAAGCCTGCACGTTTACATGTGCGTGCGAATGTGTATCAGCGTGTGTGTGTGTGTGTGTGTGTGTGCAGTGTACAATCAGCCTTCATCTTCTTGGAGGTATTTCCCTTTCTCAGGAGCAGGCTTACTTCCTGGGATGATCGCCCACACTCACCACCCCACTCTACCCCAGGGGGCACTGCCGATGTTGGGGTGGGGGTGTCCCTGACATTCTGTGCCCAGAGGCCGGGACGTTGCCGGCAGTGTGTGGCAGTCCCACCACCAGGACTGCCACAGGCCCCCACTCCCTGTAGCACAGAGCCTGCTTGGACCAGGCCTGCTATTGCTTGGTCCCGCTTGTCTGCAGCCAGGCAGGATGCCCATGGCGTGAGGCCGGGGGAAAGAGGGAAGAGACGTGCTGCCCACCAGCTGCCCGGCCATGGTGTGCAGGGCCGGCAGGGCGGCCTGGCCACGGTGGGAAGGAATCCCATGGAAGGCCCATAGCAGCACAGATGGCTGTGGTCCTGGAAGCCACGCAGGCTGTGGTGAGCACATGAAGAACCGGGCCACACCTGTGAGAGCTCATGAGACCCCAATGGGCGTTTCTTGAGGGTTTAGGTGCGCACTTGAATTATTTATCACTGATAGGTTTTCTTTTGTTTACATCAGGGCCTTTACACTGAGCTTCATCCCCAGCAGCCCCCCTTTTTTCTTTTGAGACAAAGTCTCTCTGGAGCTTGCATTCCTCCTGCCTCAGCCTCCTGAGTGCTGAGGTTACACTAGCAGGTCTTTTCATCTCTGTAAGGAGGTTGGGGTGCCCTGGCAACCTGCCTGGAAGATCTTAACCAGCTTCGTTTGATGACTCTGGAATCAGGCAACGTTTTGCCCCACGACACAAGAGTGCTCTGCTGAGCTTGGCTTCGTAGTCAGAGAAGGGCTGAGAAAAGCTGAATGAAGAACAAAAAGATGATTGGCTGTTTGAAAGTCACTTTCCTTACGTGTTGCGGATAGGGAGACAGATCGGTAGAAAATAACTGATGGGTTAACAGCAGGTTACTTTTCTGTGAAGCTTAGAGCACAGTGAACTTCACTATCAGGAACCACGGCTTCTCTCTGGGAACTGGAGCTTGAGCCCCCCTTCCCTTGTGCCGGGCCCCAGGTCAGCTGCAACTCATTGAACACTCCTGACTGAACATTCCCTCCCTGACCTCAGCCTACCACGTGGCTTCAGCTAACCCTGCTGGCTTCCTCCTGTGCCCTGGGCCCAAGGGGCACCCCATCGTCGGCGTTTCCACAGCTTCAGCTTGCTGTGTGGGTTTCCTGCAGGTTGACTATGTCTCACTCCTGCCCACACCTCAGGGTCAGGGCCTGCTTAGGGCAGGGACTCTATGGCTCCTGAGGCCCTGCTTTGGGGCCTCCCCACTGCCCCGACTGAGCTTTTCTCTGCTCCTCTGAATGATCTCTGCAGCACCCTCCCATGCTACCTGTTCTCAGGGAAAGGAGAGGGATTGCTTTCCATGAACTCTGTTCTGAGCTTGAGCCTTGCAGACAGGAAATGATGGAAACATCACGAGCACAGGTCTTCGCCCCCACTTTATAGACAAGACCAAGGCTCGGATGCCAGGCGTGGAAGCACATGCCCATAATCCCAGCACACCAGGTGGCTGAAGCAGGAGGATCCTTGCAGAGGACAGCCTGGGCTACATGGCAAGACCCTGTCTCAAAACAAACCAACTAACCACTATGAATATAATGCGATGTATTAATTATTGAATCTGTTCTACTAATTTGATTTGAAATTGTCTCATTGCTATTTGTTCTTCAATAAAATTATGGGAAAAAAAAACAATTAAAAAAACACCACAAACCAACTTAGAAAGGTCAAGTAATCTGTAGAGTGTGGAGGACCACCCGGCAGCTCTCCTTAAGAGAGCAGCTGTCTCCATTGTGGCTGAGCCTGACCCTATTTCCATGTATTGATATGTACAGAGCTGGCCAGGGCTTTTCCTCATCCTTTAATTGTCTTTAAGCAATGCAGGTGAGGTGCTGGTGGAAATCTTTGAAGACAGCAGGTGTGTTTCCCAAAACCCCCACCTGCTGCTCTTTAATATGAGCCAAGTCGAGACAGGATGAAGAGTCAGTGCTCCACACTGTTGGCTGGGATCGAGCCTCGACACAGAGGCTAGGACTCCCTGGGGCTTGAAAGATTACACATCACAGCTGAAGCACGGGACCCCAAACATTAGACACCACCCCAGTTGTGTAACACAGATTGCTCTCTGCATACCCTTCTGCGTATCATAGAGGTGAATGCAGGCTCCTACCCGGCCCAGCTCACAGCGCTCACCTGCTTCCTGCCATTCTCAGTCACCCAATCGCAAGCCCCTCCTCCTTCATGACTGAATAAAACTGGGTTCAGCCCTGAGTCGAGGCCTTTGTTCCGGATCGCCGTCACCATGGCTGGACTTAGGGCCCCTTGGCTCCCCGTAACTAAAAATATGCTTTAGTGTCTTCATTTTCGCTGTGGGCTGCCCTAAAAGTGGTAGGTTGGAATTGACAGGATTCCAATAACTTACAATGGAATTGCAAATATAAACTTTCCCGACCAAGACGAGGACAGGAGGACTCTCTATAACAGAAGACTGTTTTCAGGGTATTAAGGACAAGGCATTTATTCTGTCTGATTGAAAGCCACAGCCTCAACCAGCCCCACGCATGCTGTGAACGCATTTAGGGCTGACCAGTTCAGGGAGGCATGAGCCACGTACACCTGGCCAGCGCTCAGGTCCGGCTTGAGCTGAAGCGGACCCACGGCAGCATGGCTCGGAACCCAGCCAGGCCACAGCTTGTCTCCACCTAGACTCCGACAGCATGAGCCAGGCAGTGTCTGTGGAGGTGGGACGGGCCCTTGCACGACAATGGGGCTCTCAGCTGGAGGCACTGAGCTGGCTGTTGCTGCACAGAATGCTTGGGAGCCTCTCCACAGCTAGGTCTCCATGGAAATTAGTTTGTGGAGAGAAAGGAGCTATTTTAGGGCTGTGCCAAGATGGAACCTACTAGGCTGGGGTTAAGGAAGGAGCAGCGGGAGAGTGCTTTACTGAATGACTGCCTGGATTTCCACTTGCAGGGTGGGAACCTGGGGGAAGGAGGAGCTGGCAGGGCTGCGTCTCCAGGTGCGTGGAGTGGTGGCACCCATCCTCCTGGCCACAGGGCATTGAATGACAGGGCAGCCTTGTGACAGCAGCACTGTCCGGGTGTAGGACTCTGGGCTTTCACCCAGCTATTGGGAGATCAAAGAGGGAAACTTCTCTTTCTTGCAAACGACCATAGCTGCAGTCCCTGAGAGGGAAGGGTGGTGGATTCATGTCAGGGTCCTGGGAGGAGGGCCAGGTGATCAGGAGGTGGCTAGGGCCGGCAGAATAATGGGACCTAGGCATCTGGGAAAGGTAACAAAGGAGCTGGCCAGAGCAGGCTCAGGGGACAAGGGTGGCCCAGAACTGGGAAGCTGCTAAGGGACCTCGGCCAGGTGCACAAAACTTCTATTGTATTTCCAGTTCTGGCATCCAGGGGCCCTGGTTGTGCATGCACAGTCTGGCCTCACAGCCTGTCTTGGATGGTGGGGATGCAGGGACAAGGGCAGTGATTGCTCAGGTGACTAGAGCTCAGTGAGAGTGACAAGATGATAGGCATGGCCATGCTGCTGCCTTCCACTCACTTCTCCTGGGGACCTGAAGGGCAGGCAGGCGGGGCCAAGGCATGTACTCAACTTGTGGGTGGCAGCCTGGCGGCAGGGTGTCTTGGGGGCCACAGCAATCAGTGCCTCAATCCTGGGTGTCCCCAAGTAGCCTCCACCCCAGCCTTGTTCTACTGAGTCTAATTCCTTTTAGGATCAGGATGCTGGCTTTGAAGGGTGGCTTCCACTTGCAAAGTGAGGAGCCAAGCTTTTGGTGGACTCTCAATCCTGTTCCACGTGTCCCCAAGGGCCACTGTGGCTGGCAGGAGACGGTCGGCTCTGTGGCTGCCACTGAGCTGCCTGAGGCAGCAAGAATTGCAGTGCTAGGCCACAGCACCCTGCGAGTAGCACCAGGCAGACCCCAGTGCTAGGCTCCGTGTGTGTGTGCGCGCGTGTAACAGGGGACTGCACTCAGGCCCTTGCGCTTGCCAGGCGTCGATTCTACTGAGCCACCTCCCTAGCCCCAGCGCTGGGCTCCTGACCCACGTGCCCGGTGCCCAAGCAGGGCTGGCATGCAACAATTTTCTGGAGACAGGCTGATCAACACTGTTTGCATTTTATTGAGGCAGGATTTCACTATGTAGTCCAGGTTGGCCTTGAACTGCATAAACCTGGTTGGCCTCAAATTTGGGATGATCCTCCCCCCTCAGCCTCCCAAGTGCTGGAATTACAGTTGTGCACCACCACTCCTGGCTGGATCTGCACTTGCAAAAGTTCAGGGTGCTGGGCATGGTGGTGTGTACCTGTAATCCCCACACTTGGGAGGCTGAAGCAGGATAACTGAATTCAGACCTAGTCTGAACTGCAAAGTGAAACCATTTGAAACATAAACAGGGGCCAGGGAAATGGTTCGGTAGAGTAAGTGCTTGCCTGGCAAGCACAGGGCCTGAATCCCCAGTTCTACAAAATAAATAAATAACCCAAAACTAAAACCTCTAAAGCCTGGAAGAACTTGAGCATGGCAGGATCACAGGTATCAGGGACACTTCTGGATGCTGGTGGCTGCAGGGTGCTTGTATCGAGGAAGTGACTCTTACCCTTGGTCCTGTCGGTGCCTGGCTTACGGGGCTCCGGGGCTCCGGGGCTCCGATCAATAGTCCCCTCCATTCCCCTGCAGAGCAGAAAGGGGCCCAGGACTCCACGTATTGTGGGAGCAAAAAGCCACACAGCCGAGTGAGAAAGGCACAGTTTATTGGTCACACAGACTTGACAGCGGGCACATGCCCACTGCCTCCCTCTCACACATCGAGGTCAAGAAGCAACACAAGAAAAGACACCAATAATCTACTCTCCTCGTAACCAAGGATGCCTGGCACGTGGACCCAGCAGGGCCTCATGAGGCCAGACCTTCCAGCTAGAGCTGCAGTGGACTTTCCTGCTCAGGCAGGTCCCCGCTTCCCACGCACCTGCATGGGACCCTGGCCCTGGCCTTGGCTAAAGTAGTGAGCACCACAGGAGCTGGCCAGGGATGGAGCTGGTGCTCTGAATGAGTTGCTCACACTCTCCTCATCTCCTCCACCATGTCTTGCTCCTAGATCCACCAGCCTGCTTAATGCTTCACCCAAACCCTCAGTATACACAGGCCTGGGTGCATGGTCCTATGTGGCTGAGCCTCAGCCTAGACGCTGTCTCCAGTGTCCCTAGAGCCCTTAGTGGTGCCTGAGGCACAGGCCGGCTCCTCTGCCCACACGGCCACCATTATTATTATTATTATTATTATTAATATTATTATTATTTATAAAACTTCACCCCTAAGTTGGCATTTTAGTGCCATTCCTCAAAATGGCAACCCGAACAAGACCCTGGGGTCCCAAGTACCAAGGCCGCCCTGGGGACCCAGGGGTGCAGCTGCCATCCAGTGTGCATCTTCCTTCAGACTGCGGAAACTGCTGCCCGGTGTCACAGTCCGCACACTCCGCGGGTCACACTGAAGTGAGGCCCTTTCCCAAAAAATCCAAAGCTTTGCACAGGAAGCAAGGTAGGGGGACCAGAAGGAGGTTGTGGGAAAGGCTTCTGCTGCTCTTTGGCTCCTGTCACGGGCAAGTCACCAAAAGTGTCACTGCTGGATGAGAAAGGAAGTGCTGTCAGGGGCTCATCTGCCCTGATGGCCCTGGGACCCCCCTGCCATGCACCTGGCCGGCTTCCTATGGCATAGAGAGGACCCGCAGTGAATCTGTGAGGGGCTTCAGTTGCTCTGTCCTGGATGCCCCCTTGTCCTGTATCCCTTCAGAATGTTGACCTTTCATGGTCGTTCTGACTTTGGGGAAGAGCCAGGAATCGCACAGTGCCAGACCTGGCAAACAAGATGGAGAACCCAGTGTCATGTTTGTAGGAACCTACCTTTCTTGGATGGCTCTTGGAAGCAGCATTTACCATATTTCTGATCACACTTTGCAAAATTAAACTTGTTCAGAGCAAAAAGCTTTTTTTTTGTGGTTCTGGGGTTGAACTCAGGACCCTGTGCTTGCCAGGCAAGTGCTTATTCTACCGAGCTATCTCCCCAAGCCAAGAGGCTTTTTTTTAAGACAGGGCCTCACTATGCAGCTCAGGTTGGTCTTCAGCTCACTTTGTAGCCCAGGCTAGCCTCAAACTCACAACAATCCTCCTGCTGCAGCCTCCTGAGTGCTGGGATAAGGGGACATATTTTGAGGGGCATTAATGACAGTGTGTCTTGCACTGTAATAATTCATATTTTTGACAAGGCCTCTTAGTCTCATAAACATGTATTATATAATCCCAGTACTTGGGAGGCTAAGGTGAAAAGATGCTGAGAGTTCAAGGCTAGCCTGAGCCATGTAGTGAGTTCAAGACCAGCAGAGTGAGAATCTGTCTCAAAAATAAATAAATAAATCTAACCAAAAAACCCCATGAAAACCCGAGTAATGATACACAGTACCACAAAGCATAGTTTAATTTTCCCTATAAATCTATAAACCAGATACTATTAATAGCCCCATTTCCACAGATGAGTAAAGAGCCTCAGGGTGCAAAGTCAGAAAATAGGGGTTAGGATTCAGATCTAATACACTGGTTCCAGCTCTTTTTTTGGTTTTAATCTTAATTTTATATATTTGTACAGGGCCTCGCTCCACAGCTCACTGGAAGTGACCCTCCCGTCTCAGCCTTCCCAGCGTTGGGATTATGGCCATGCACCACCACGTCTGGTCTTAGCGGCTGGCTCCTGCACCCAGGGCGCAGTTGGTACAGCGTGTGGTACCGGGATTGAATCCGGGCCCCTGTGCTGGCCAGGCAGGCACTTAGATCACTGAGCTATCTCTACAGCCCCCCAACGCTGGTTTTTAAATTACTTAGTTTATTTGTGTTGGGGATGGAACTCAAGAGACTTGCACATGCTGTGCCTGCGTGCCCCACTCCCTGTCTGCTCTGAGCCATGTGGTTTTACTCAAAAAGAAGTCTATTTTACAGGAAGAGAGGAAGGGAGGGAGGCTGAAAGCAATCGAACAGTACTGCGTCTGAAGTCTATGTCCAGGATATTTTCAACGTATGTGCTAACAGGAAAGGTAAGAATGACCTGCAAGCAGCACACGCTGCTTCTCTTTATGCTCCTCCAAGCCTGGCACGGGGCCTGTTCTTGTCCCTTTCAGCTGTCACTGCGGAGGCAGTGCGCGGCTGCGTCGGGAGTGCGGCACGCACAGGCCTGCGTAGGTGCGCACGCGCACACGCATACAGATGTGTACCCATGCACCAGAGTCGCGCTCACCTGCATGGCTGTCCTGCCCAGTAGCCCATCCTCTGGCCGGTGCTTGCTGTGGTGCGGGAGCTCAGAGTTGTCGCGGTAGTCGCGGCTCTTGGCATGCTGCAGCTGCAACACAGCTGGACTCTTGGCTGGCAGGGGCGGCCGGGGTGCAGGCGTGGGCGTGGGCTGCTGGCTTATCTCCGACCGGGAGGGCTTGATGGGCCTCTTGCTTGGCACTGGGGCCTGGGAAACAGCCGGAGCCTTGGGTTTGCCCTGGCACCTGTCCCCACTGGTGGCCCTGCCCTCGGAGGAAGACGAGCAGGTGAAGGAGCGGAGCCGGGGCACAGGGCTGAGGAAGGGCACGGGTACCAGCTTGCTCATCCCCTTGCTGCCCTCAGCCTCCTGGGCTTTGGAGAGGAGGTTGTTGGGTGCCGATGCCCCTTGCTCCGGGCAGGGTGGGGGCTCCTTCCGCAGCATCTTTGGGGACTCTTGCTCTTTCCTGGGGGCCACCTTGGGGAAGGTGTTCACAGAGCCGTACAGTGGGTTCTCGAACATCTCTGGCTTGCACAGAGATGGGTCCTCTGGTGGGGCTTCAGCTGTACCCTTCCCCAGCTCGCTGGGCCTAGAGCAGAGGGGAGAACAGAGGAGTGGGCACCACATGCTCAGCATGGGACGGGGGTAAGGAGCAGCTGCTTCCTGGGGCTGGGCTGTTGTCTATGGTGATTAAAAATGCTTTGGAGCCAGCCCAGTAGGCTCCCATGCAATGCCAACTACTGGGGAGGCGCAGGCAGGATTGCTAGTTCTAGGCCAGCCAAGGCAAGTTAGTGACATCTGTGTCTCAAACTAACTAACTAAATATATAGGGGCTGGTGAGATACCTCAGCGGTCTAAAGTGCCTGCTTAGGCAGGCTCAGGCAGGTGCAGGGGACCACGCTTTGATTTCCAGCACCACATGCAGTGCTAGCCCCACCTCCAGGGTGGGCTGAGCTGGCCAAAAAAAAAAAGTAAAAATACTATTGGCCTTGAGCCGGGTGTGGTGGTGTAGATCTGTAACCCTCAAGAGTTCAGGAGGTCAGGACAGGAACATGGCTATCTCAGGGCAGCTTGGGCCACACAGTGAATTCAAGGTGGGCTTGAAATACAAAGGGAGACTGTGTTTCAAAAATCAAATCCCAGTAGGAAAAATGATTGGAAAGATGTTTTGGAAACACTGGAGGTGGTGGCTGCAGTAACAACACTGTGAATGTAACAAACGCCACTAAGTTGTTCGTTTTTTGTTCTACCCTCATGACATCAATAAAAAAAATAAAGATGAGATGGTGCTGGGTTATCCACATCCTCATTGGAAACCTCAGCCCTGACCTCGAACCCAGGAGCAAAAGGGACTTCTCCTCTTTGTAGGAGGGGAGGCATGAACTCACTGCCTCCATCCACACTGAGGGGAACAGAGGCAGCTGGGGGGTTCGAGGGCCCCTGTGACCTCTTCCATGAGGATTTCAACACACCATGTCCCCCAGGCTTGTAGGAAGCAGCATGTACCCAAGAATAAAAAAAAAAAACAACCCCACCTGTGCCCTACTGGCCTCTACTAGATTATCGCAGTTTGTTGGTTAGTTTCGTGGTACTGGAGGGCAAGCCCAAGATGCTCTGAGCTACATGCCTGGTTCCCTACCCCCTTTACATTTTGAAAGTTTCCTTTATTTTGGCGGAACTGGGGATTGAACTCAGGCCCTTGCTCTTGCCAGGGAAGCGCTTATTCCACTGAGCCATATTCCCAGCCCCAAGAGAAAGTTTTCTAAGTTGCCCTCAAATCCCTGCTACCACAAAAAGAAAAAAAAAAAAAAAAAAAAAAAAAAAAAAAAAAAAAAAGTAAAAAAAACTAAGTTGCCCTCAAACTTGTGATCTTCCTGCCTCAGCCTCCTGACTAGCTGGGATGATAAGCCTTTGACACTGTGTTACTGGCTTGACAGTGTCACAAAGCCCCCTCCCTGGAAGGGATTCCTTTGTCACGTAACTTTTCACTGGAAGGAGCAAACAACGGAATGATTGAGATAAAAGCCAGAGGGGACACGGACAGACACAGGCGCCCAGGGACAAAGCTAGGGGAAGAGAACAGTGGGGTCGGGTCTGTGGGCAGGGGAGGAACTGCTGGTTGTAACCAAGGACAAGAGCTGCCTTGGCTGCTTTCTTTTCTTTTTTCTGGACAGAACCGGGGATTGAACTCAGGCCCTTGCGCTTGCCAGGGAAGTGCTTATTCCACTGAGCCATCTCCCTAGCCCCCAGCTGCTTTCTGACTTATCACTGCTCTTCCTGCTGAGCCGCTCACCATGCTATGGGTCATGGCCGAGTCCCCTCCTGCCATAAGAAGGTCTTGAGGGTCCAGCTAGGTGGGGGGTGGCCTTCCTGTCTGTTGGAGGCCTCAACATTTCTAGGGGTTTTTTGGTAGGTGGCTTTAAGACAAGATCTCACTGTGTAGGTTAGGTTGCCCTTGCACTCACTATGTAGCCCAGGCAGAATTCACAGAGCTCCTCCTGCCTCAGTCTCCAGGGTACAGGGATTACAAGTGTGCACCACTGCACCTGGCTGTTCTTGTTTTTGTTGGGAAGGAAATTGAGGCTATTTTCTCCTTTCCAAAGTTTCTTGGAGAAGTGGCCTCGCTGTGCTGAGCCGGGGGGCATCCTCAGTACCCTAGCCCACCCTGCCCAGCCTTCATCTGCCAAAGGAACGAGCTTCAGGAACAAAACTGCCTCTGGTTCTCCAGCCTGAGAAGCCCCAGCGAGACTGGCAGCAGTGGGCTGAGCTCGAGGCTGGAGGACAGTGGCCTCCAACATACCACTCAGGACCCCCAGGAGAGAGAAGGAAAAACAGCACTATACAAAGAGCAGAGCGAGTCTACGACATCTCTGTAAAACAGTAAAGACAAGAGGCCGAGGCAGGAGGGCCACAAGTTTAATTTCAAGACTGAAGCCTTGAAATTGAACAAATGAAAAAGTAGCCTAGTGTTCCTCGCAGTCAACACAGTGCCTACGCTGCTTTGCATGCCTTAGTGCACTGGGACTGGAGCTCCAAAGGTGGAAGGACACCCATGCCCCACCCCGGACTGGATCTCTGGTCCAGGCCTTCTTGCCTTGAATGCCCCAGAGACTGAGAGTTGTATGTAGAAGCAGAGTTTCTCCAGGCTGGGAAGGAGGCCAGGACCCAAAGGGAAGGGAAACCCCTACCCCTGTCCGAGGGCCATAAGGGGCCGAGCAATGTCCATGGCTTCAGTGGGCCTAGAAATGCAGCTCTCAGAAAATGTATTTTTTTTGGTTGTTGTTTTTAAGCAAATGTAGTTTTTAAAGGAAATTGCTGTTCTGAGAAAGAAAAAGAAAAAAAAAAAGGATGTTGTTTTGCTTGGCAGCAACTCCAAGGATACCCACAGCCCCTTTCTCACCCACACTGCACCACTTGTCTAGGACGCAGGAGAGGACACCAACTGGCCCTGTCCTCTGGAGACCATGCGAGGGTGTACCCGGCAGGCAGAGTGAGAGCGTGGCTCACCTTGACTCCTGAGCCCTGGGGCAGGGGCCCCTGTTTGCTGGAGCAGAGGAAAACTTTTTGGGCGACAGTGGTGGCTGGGAGGGTGGTGTGGGAGGGCTGTCCCCTCTCGCCGGCCCCAGGGAGGAGTCCTTGGGTGGTGGGTCATAGCTCCAGGCCGGGAGCGGCTGGTCCAGCGACGGGGACATGGTTAGCTTGACACGCACAGGCTGCCCAAAGGGAACGTAGCTGGGATTGGCAACATCATTCAGGCCTAGGGTGCCGCATGGAGAGGCCCTGTCAGGAAAACAGAAATCCGGGTCAGGGCTCCTGCTGCCATCTGCCTGGGGACAGCACCCTAGGGTGTCCCTCTGCCCCTGGGCTTAGCACTCAGGGAATGGCTCAGATCTGGGCGAGGTGACCCTGCAGTGGCCCCACTCAGCAATGACGTCCTGAGAACAGAGTTCACTCAGGACGCCTGGGCCCCAGGGCGCCCTCTGCAGCTCCAACACTGCAGCCTGTGTGGGGCCACAGCCGCACTCTCAGAATGATCAGAGCTCATGGAGCCCAGCAGACACCAGAGCTTGGATGCTCTACTGGTACAACAGGGCAGCAGGCTGAGGGGGAAGTGGGAAGTGGATCCAGGGGAGGTCCAGGAGTGCTGTGGGGCAGCAGAAAAAGGGTGCCAGAGCCCGCTCTGCCTCTCTACCACAGACCAGGCCCTCCTGCCTTTTCTTGGGAACTCAAGATGTCAGCAACCTAATGTAACCTTGCTTCTTTTTTTTTTTTAATTTCTTGAGGTAGGATCTCACTATGTAGCTCAGACTGGCCTTGAACTCCTGGTGATCCTCTTGCCTCAGCCTCCCAAGTGCTGGGATTACAGGCTGGGGTTGATCGTGCCCTGTTGTGACCCTGTCACTGGGGACTGCTGCCTCTTGTACTGTGGACTTTAATGTCTGGGTTACTCCCAGTTCAGTCTCTGAAGAGCAACGTGGGTGTGTTTCCCACCAGTAATGGGGGGCTGAGGACTCCTGACTGCTGGTATCCCTGGTCTCAAGGAGACACTGCCATACCATGACCTTGGAGTTACCCCACATCTCTGCAGCCTCTTCCCCCTGGGCCACACCCTTCCACGAGGAGTGTGCAGTGGGTTCCCAAGTGGGGGTCTGCACCTAACCTGCCTCGGTCTCTCCAGCACCCAACACAGCAGATGCTCAGCGCTGGCTGAGCTGAACCGAGCTCCCAACACGAAGGGCCTCTCAGGCTTCCTCACAGTCCATGGACCTTTCCACAGGGGCAGGTTTCTGATACGAAGGCCAGCACTGAGGCCGGGAGGGAACCCTCCCAGGCTGCGGGAGAGCCTCCCCCCTCCGAAGTCCACTTCTGGGCCCCACTCTGCACAGCCCAGTTCATGTGTGACAAGTCCCCAGGTCCTGCCTTACCTGCCCGCAGGTTCCCACTGCTTCATGAGGTCCTGGCTAGTGAGGCTCTTCACACACTTCAGCACACTGGGTTCATCCCGCTCTGTCTTCACGAAGTCTGGAAGGCAAAGGCCGGGAAGGAACACGTTAGGGCCCAGCACTGGAGCATGGGCCAGGGATGGCAAAGTGGATGGTAAATTGTAGCTACTTGGGGAAGTGCTTCAAGTAAGAGCCTGAGGCCTTCATTCAATAACTGATTAGCTGTGCCTGCCATGACTTTAGGAAGTTGGTGATTGATTAGTTATGCTTGCCATGGCTCCACAAAGAGAAGAACTGGCATGTGTGACACAGCTGTTGTTTTAAGTGACAGCTCTAACTTGTTGGTTTTTAACAAGGGACAAAACAGGTAAATATTGCTTATCAGATTAGAACAACACAAAGTTAAACAGTGGCTCCAAAAGAGCACCTAGCACTCAAGGCCAAACTGTGCAGGGGGTTCAAGAGGAATCAGAAGCCCTGTCTTCATTTGCCCCTCTGCCTTGTGGCTCCCAGGTTGCCAGGTCCCATCCTTCCAGCCCACTGAGCTGCAGAAAGGAGCTCTCTCAGGGCAGAGGAACCCGATGTGTAGAGACGGCACCAGGGGTGGCACCGCAGGAACCTGCATTCTCACCTTGGCCTGGCCACTGGCCGGGCACACGGCCCACAAGCAACCCCTCAGCCTCTGTGCGCTTCAGTCCCCCTTCTGCCAAACAGTGACAGTAACCCAGGGCAGCCGTGAGAGCTAAGTGAGGTAGCGTGTAGGACAGTCACTTTGCACATCCTTAAGTCTGCAGATCACCAAATTCATTTGAGGCATTGTTGTTTCAGTGCTTAGCAATGGTTAAAGTGAAGGGGAAAAGGTAACAAGATCAGCTGCTGCCTGTGTAAGAAGAGTTATTTGGTCAACAGATTTGGGGCAGGGCATTGTTTTATGGAGAAGACTTAGTGGGAAGTATCAGTGTTAATTTCCAAGCTGCAAAATTTGGGGGTAGATGTAGAAGAAAATGACAAATTCAAATCTCAGCCCACCATATTCTCCCTATGGTAGCAGGGTCTTTGCAGCAGTGGGACAGCTTTTATCTGAGACTTGATTAGCAGGTTTCCTGTGGGCGCTTACGGGGATGACACTCCAGGCTGGTGCTTCACAGAGGGCAGCAAAGCAGCCACAGAGACTATTTGTTACTGAACATGGCTGCCTGTGTGTGTGTGTGTGTGTGTGTGTGTGTGTGTGTGTGTGTGTGTGTGC
>PVKA01047906.1:0-14070 GCA_004027165.1 Ctenomys sociabilis
CCTCAAGTTGTTCCAACTTCTCGTTTTCTTTTTTTTCCTTGTGCCGGGGATTAAACTCAGGACCTTGTGCTTGCCAGGCAGGTGCTTAACCCACTGAGCTATCTCCCCAGCACAATCAAGCTGTTCCAACTCTGTGTCACCCTGGGTCCCTTCTGTCACCTGCCCCTTTGTTTTGTTTTGCTGGTTGGCTTGGGCTGCTGTAACTGAATCCCATAGAGCAATGGCTGGAGAATGACAGACGTGCACTTCTCACGGTTCTGGGGGCCTGGAAGCCCAGGGGCAAGAGTCCCTGTCTGGCAGGGGTATGCCACAGGTGCCATCTCCAGCTGTCCTCTCATGGTGAGTGGCGGGAACAGCTGCTCTGGGCCTGTTTATAAAAGCAGTCATCACACCTGCACAAGCTCCTCAGTGACTCCCAAGTCACCTCCCAAAAGGCCACCTAACACTGTCCGGTGGGCGACGAGGCCTCCACACATGGGCTTGGGAGATACAAGATCAGACCATGGCATGACCGACTTGTGAACTAGAACTCATCTTAGAAACATGCAGAGACTCAGGGGGAGCACCCCAAGCCAGGTGCCGACGCCCGCCACCACCCCTCCCTCCACAGGTGCAGCAGACCCTCACTGTGGGTGACCAGGCCAGGCGCAGACAGTGACATTCATAGGGAAGGCAGGACGAAGTGGGCAAGTCCTGCAGCACCCATTTATAGGAGCCCCCTTACACTCGGTTTTGCTTTCTACAAAGTTACCTGCTGTCACCTGGGTTCAAAAAATATTAATTTCATTTGTCTTGACTTTTTTTTTTTTTTTTTTGAAATACCAAGAGTTGAATTCAGGGCCTCCCCCATGCTGGTGCTCTACCACCAAGCTGTATCTCCAGCCCTTTTCATTTTATTTTGAAACAGACTCTTAGTAAGTTGCCCAGGCTGGCCTTGAACTTGTGATCCTCCTGCCTCAGCTTATCGAATAGCTGGTGTTATAAGTGTATGCCATGGTGCCTGATTTGTCCCAATCCAAAGAGAAACAAGGTGCACATAATTTTTATTACTATATATTATTCTAATTGTTATATTTATTACTTGTTATTACCGTGTCCAATTTATAAGTTAGAATTTAGTATAAGTATACACATACAGGGAAAAACACAGTGTATGTAGAGTTCAGTTCTATTCCCAGCTTTAGGCACCCACTGGGGGGTCTCAGACTGTACCCCTCCCACATACAGGGGCCCCTGTAATGTTCTCCTCTGCTATGTCTTCATTAGTGCATGTTGCAGAATGTAATGATTATACTACTGTGGAGAGCCCTTCAGCCACGTAACACACTCGGATTCTGTTGCGTCCCCTCCCCCACCTCCTACCTCCCTCCTTCTCTGGGTCCCTTTCCCTTTAAGAAACAGGAACTCCTACCATGTTCTGAGCAGCTGGAGACTAACAGGGGCACCCACAACAGAAGCCACGCACAGGTCTAAGATGCCAATCCGGCCCCATCCTTCCCTTCCTCCAGCTGCCACTCAAGGTCAATGGAATGGGGCCTTAGCAATCCTTGGCCAAGCTTGCTGGCTTCATTGTCAGACCCCTCATTTCTTTGTTTTGGTGAATTGATTTTTTTCTAATGTTTTCTTTGGAGCAAAGAAAAGCAATTGATTTTTGCTTATTGATCATATAGCAAGCAACTTGCTGAACTATCCTGTTAATTCTAGTTATCTCTGTGAATTTGGGGATGCTCTGTTCATGCAGTCATGAGTCCTTCTATCAAGCATCATGAGCAAATTTCCACTCCTTTGTCGGCTCTTCCCAGCCCTTCCCCAGCAGCATAGTGTGGAATGGAAGAGCTCCCGGGTGCCCAGCCACCGCCTGACGGCCCAGGACTATGCTAGACCTGCACCGGCAAGGGCAGCGTTTGCAGCACAGCTTTAGGGCACATCCTCTTGTATCCCTGATTCTCTGAAGGTCTGGTTGCTTTGTATGAAAAGCGCAAGTAGGCTTTTGAATCTTATCAAATTATTCTTCATATCTATCGGGAACATCCTCTGCTATTTTCTAGTCCACTTTCCTTTGCAATAGGCAAATGCCTGTGTAAAGTGGTCTGTAAAGGAAAGAAGTTTGTCTTATCTCACAGCTCTGGAGATTCAGGGGTTGCAGAAGCAGCAGAGCATCTGCTTGGTCTCTGATGAGGGCCATGAGATGGCAGAGTGGATGGGCAAGAAGGCAGGTGGGGAAGTCAAGCCATGTGGCAGAGGGGCAAGGAAGATAGCCCAGTAGAATAAACACCTGTCTGGCAAGCGCAAGAGCCTGAGTTCAATCCCCGGTACCACCAAAAAACAAAACATGGTGGAGAACAGGAGAGACCCAAGGAGGCCGCATTCACTTCACAGCAGCCCGCTGACACACACCTGTTCAAGCCCTGAGAGGGCAAGCTCACCCCAGGAGCACAGCAAGAAATAGCATGGGCTCCGCTCTCTCACGAAAGGCTCTTAAGGGCCTGGGGCTTTAAGGACAGACCATATTCACACCTAGCATGCACGGAACGCACTGGTAAACTTGCGAGTGTGAACCCCCACTTCTACCTCTGGAATGTGATGACACTAACAGCTGGGATCTGGGCTGGCTTCTCCCGGCTGCTCGTGGACTGAAGGCTGTCTCCCCAGCTGGTGGTGCCCCAGGAAGCCAATGGAGGCTTCAGGAGGTGGGCAAGTCGGAGAAAGAAGGCCTTGGGGTGTGCACTTGGAGAAGGAGTTTTTTCTCCAACCTCTCGTCATGCTCATTCTGTCCTTCCTGGCCACCATAGGCAGCTGTGTCCCTCAGGCACCCCCTATTGTGTTGGACTGCATCACCTCAGGCCCAGAAGTGGTGAGACCAGGGGACCATGGCTTAAACTGTGAGCCAAAACAAATCTCTCCTCATTCAGAATTATTTCACTCTGGAGGGTTGGCCAAATAGCTCAGCGGACTAAGGTGCCTGCTTAGGCAGACACAGGGGCTGGGATTCGATGCCTGGCCTGCCTTGCCAGCCCTGCCCCCAGGGCACACTGAGACTGAGATTGAGACTGGGCATGGTGGCATGTGCCTGTAATCCCAGCTCCCAGGAGGCTGAAAACAGGAGGCCCACTGCAAGTCTTATCTGTGTGGTGAGACCCTGTAGACCCTTCACTAACACACACAGACACACACACACACACACACATGCGTGTGCACACACACACACACGCACACACGCAGAATTATTTCACTCAGGTATTTCACCACAGCAATGGAAAGCTAGCACCACAAACACGAACTGCTGTACCTTTATGCACACTACCTGGATTCAGCTTGTTAATTTTTTACTTAGGCGGTGTTTGTCCCTTTGTTTTTGAGGAGTTAGCCTGCAGTTTACTTCTGTCTTTTTTCTTTTGTCCAGATTTAGCATCTAGGTTATTATGACATTATAAAACAAAGTGAAGAATATTTCTTCTCTTACAGAAGACTATGTATGGGACCAAAATATTTTTTTCTTTTAAAGTCTCTGTTCATTTGTTTTGGGTGCCAAGGACTGACCTTGAGGCCTTGCAATAAATTTTTTTAAAAATAAATGCCCTAATAATTTTTTTAAAAAATTCAACAGAAAGGGCAGTAAAAATAATATGGGTGGTTTGGTGCCTGTGAATTGAAAACATTTTAAAAATATCAAAAAATGTAATTAAGCAGAGTTAGCTTACAGATAAGTACCTGAAGCCGGGCGTGGTGGCGCAGGCCTGTAATCCCAGCACTCGGGAGGCTGAGGCAGGAGGATTGTTGTGAATTTGAGACCAGCCTGAGCTACAAAGTGAGCTTAAGGCCAGCCTGGACTGCATAGTGAGACCCCGTCTCAAAAAGACAAAAAAAAAAAAAAAAAGATAAGTACGTGGATGAACAATCCAGTAATTTAAAGAAATTCAATCACGAATACAAAGTCTTTCCCAAACAAAACTTATCAAATAGACTGAGGAAAATCAAAGCACCTTTGGGGCTGCGGCTGTGGCTAGGTGCTGGAGTGCACCCTTCGCACGTGCTGTGGCTTATATCTAAGTGTCCCCAAGTCCTCGTGCGCTCTTAGATGGGATTCTGTGGGGTGATTAGGTCACAGGGGCTTAGTCCCCTGGTGGGCCCATATCTAAGTGAGTGGGGAGTGTAGTTTTCAATACATAATGATAATATTCACTGTGAGGAATGGGTACATTTCATAACACATCTTAATTTTTCTTTTGACCTCTCCCCTCCACTTCTTTAAAATAGATTCTTTTATTTATCTTAAATACATGTACTTACTTTATTGATTGATTGATTTATCTAAACTTCATGCCACTTTAAACTACTGTACCTGGAGTTTACGCAGGTCTCGGGAGCATGTTTGCCTCACTTCTTCACCGCCTCACTGAGACCTGCTCCACGAGCCACGGCACTCCCAGCCTCAGGACACGGTTTGGCAGTTGCTAGCATGTTCCCAGGGTGTGCAGCCACAGCACTGTTTAATTTTAGGCCTCTTTTTTTAGCATCTTTAAAACAAACATTTCTGTTCCCCCCTTACCATCTGAGACTGGTTTTCATGGTTCAGAGGTCTGAAGAACGCCAAGGAGTATAAAATAGGCACAAAAATATACACAGAGAACCGTAACTCCCTCAGGTCTCCACCTTCCCTGCCTCCGTAGATGACCATCTCATTAGTTTTCTATGCTTCTTTATGCAAATACAAAGGAATGCGAGTGTGGTGGTTCCTCTTGTCCACACTTTCCTTGCAGAAGGCGCCATAATCTACACAGCACTGTGCCCCTTCCTTTTCCACTTAATACATCTCACAGCACATCTTCATTCTTTCTTGCACTTGTGGCTCATGTTTATTTAATCAGCTCCCTATCGACAGGCTGCTGGCTGGTCGCCAGGCTCTTGCTATCACCAGCAGTGCCATAGTACAAAGCCTTGTTCACAGGTCATTTAATACTTGTGAATCTCTATCTGAGGAATAGATTCTCAGAGATGGAATTGCTGGGTCAAAGACAAACGCATTTTTAAAATAAGCAACGGCGAACCGCTCTCCACCGGGAGCGCACCACGGTACGGTGCGCCCTGCGCCTCCCAGCCCACCCACGCCAAGGGAGCGCCTCAGACGCTGGACTTCTGCCAGTCTGATCTGCAAGGGGCTGTGCTCACGGACAGTTTCATTTGCATTTCTTCTAATGTGACTGAGGTTTGCAGCTCTTGACGTTCAAGAACTATTTGCATCTCCTTCTCTGTGAACCGCCTGCTTCCTTCTTTTGCCCAATTCTCTATTAAGTTCTTAGCTCCCTACTGCATTAGTCAGCTTCCATCACTGGGACAAAGTATCAAGATAAATGAATTCGATGTGGGAAAAATCCATTTTAGTTCATTCAGAGGTTTCGGTCCATGGTCACTTCTCAGCAAATCAGGGCAGAAGATAGTATCAGAGGAGAGCTGCTTGCCTAGGGGTAGCCAGGAGAAAACAGAGGGAGGGGGCAGGAAGGGAGGTGGAACACCCCATAGGCCCTTCAAGGGCCTACCGCATACCCTCACTTCCTTCTATTAGGCGCCAGGATCCACCACCTACCTCCCAAGACGCCGCTCCCACCTAGCAGTGCCGCTCCTCTGCCCTTGGTCCTCCTCATGCGACGGTGGTCCTGGGGCAGTCTGTCTTCACACAAGACGGCTGGTCTAGAAGCTCGCCATCCACCTCATCTGGCTTCTGCATTCTACAGGTCCCCAGGCCAGCCCACATCAAGGAGCTGGGAACAAACTGCACTGTGTGTAGATGTCTGGGGACACCAAGATCGCCGTCCCCAGTGCCACCGTTCCCAGCGCCACCGTTGGCTAGGTCCTCCCTTCGTGCAGTTAGTGAGAAGTACTTCTTGCCAGTTCATCTCTTGTCTTACCTTTGCTTATGTTTGGCTCTGCACAGGCACACCATGAAGGGCCTTATTAAACATTTTATTTCCAATTATAAATTCACAGAAGCTGTAATTAATGTTAGGTCCAAACCCACACAATTGACCAGGCGAGGCATTCTCGCACGAGTAGAAGATTTATTGGGGGCACCAAACAGGCTGGCTGTCTAGGGAACCAAGGAGGTAGTGAGTAAAGGGGGGGACAGGAGACCTCAGAGGATCTTTTAGGGAGGTGATCGGGAACAGCCGAGGGACAGCTAATCTTGGCAGGCTACCTGGTTTGTGGGGAACCTTTAGTATTAACAGAGGAGAGTTTCATGGTTGCTTGCCCAGGTCAGAGTCAGGTGGACCTGTTCTGCGGCTTTGGGTTTGGCTCTGCATGGGGCCAAGGGGGGACAGAGCATGGGGGCCGAGTGCCCGGGAAACCAAGAGAGACTGTTTGGGGCAAGGTGCCTGGGAAACTTTGAATCCTGACCTATCAGTGAAAATATAGACAGAGGAAAATGGAGGAAAAGTCCCCATGAGGAAGTAACCGCTGGAGCTAAAGCTGACCCTACCAATTAAAATACAGAAAGACCCCCACGCACCCTGGGATACTTCCTCCATGATCACAGTTTGCACATCCAAAGTGTGTGCCAAGACCAGCATAACGACATCGGCACTGTGCGTGTCTTTTTGTCACTGTGTGGGTCCATGTGACCATCGCAGAAATTAAGATTCCAGACTCCAGGGGCAGACCGCTCCGGAGCTGCGCGCTCGGCCCGCCCCCACCTCCCCTCTCCTCCTAAGCCCTGCAGCCCTGATCTGTTTTCATTTTCTCAGCGGGATCCGCCATGACCTCCATGGGAGGTGCCCAGCACACACCCCTGGCGACCTGAAAGTGCAGCCTTCGGTGTAGTCTCAGTCTACTTTCTGTTGCTAAAACAAAATACCGGGGAGTTGATACCGTCTTCTGGTCCTGGGGACTGCACTCAGGGGCGTCTGCCTCTGAGCCGCGCCCCCAGTTCGTTCTGTTTTTTTGCATTTTGAGACAGGTCTCACTCTGGTAATATGAACTTGAGATCATCCTGCCTCAGCCTCCCTGAGGACTAGAGTTACAGGAGTCCAGGAACACTGCCATGCCCCGCTAGAGAACCAAGAGCTCGCAGAGCGGCTCGGAGCTCTGGAGGCGGGGAAGCCTGAGCCGGTGGCCCACGCGCTGAGGGCCTTGTGTTGCTTCAGCGCGTGGCAGAAAGCAGAAGCGAAGGCAAGCGCTCAGGCAGAGCCGGGCTGGAGAGGCCGGGCGAGGTGTCAGCCGCGTGCAGAGGCTTGGCCCGGGGCTCTCCAACGCTGGCTCCAAGACTGAGAATCCGTTTTTGTTTTGTTTTATTCACCAACTTCTTGATAGTTCATGACAGCAGCCCAAGAAACTGAATACAAGCCCTGTAATTTTGGCATTTTGAGGATATTACATAAATGGAATCATGCATGGCCTTTTGGGGCTGGCCTCCTAACGTAATTCCCAGGAGATCCGCCCAAGTTGTCCTGTGTGGCACAGCCCACTTCACTGTACAGAGTACTATAGTTTTCCTCTGGGGACTGTCTTGGTTCTTTCCAGTTTTTGGCTATTACAAACAAAGCTGGTATGCTCAGTGATACAATGGATTTTGTACAAAGCTAAGTTTTCGTTTCTCTGGGATAAGGATGGCAAGCACACGTTTAGTTTTACTTAAAACTTTGAAAACTGCTAAACTATGTCCCAGGACAGCTCAGCTACCTCATACAGCACTGCCCAAGTGATCCCCCCACGCCCTCCCCGACTTCGGGCACCTTACTCCCCGTCGTGCAGTCCACTACTCAGCTCCTGACGCCTGTGACAACACGCCTGAGAAAACCAGCTTCAAAGAGGAGTCGGCGCCTGTGGCTCATGGTTTCAGAGGTCTCTGCCTGTGGTTGCTTGATGCGTTGGGGACAGTACGTCACGCCCGAAATCAGGGCAGGAGAGGACTGCAGACCCCACGGCGGCCAGAAAGCAAGGCGAGACAGGGCTGGGTCCCAGGTCTCCAAGGCTGTGCCCCAGCGACCTCACTGTCGTCCCCACGGCAACTTCTCAGACGCTCAGTCGCTTAAGAGCACCACGGCTGGGCCTTCGGGGCAGGGCAGATCCACGCTGTGCAATTCAGTGGTTTTTTGTTGTTGTTTTGTCTTTTGATTTTTTTTTTTCATTCAGTGACATCCATCACCACCGTGTGTCCACCTCCCACCCCCACATTTACTTCAAGGGAGGGTCTATCTTTTGTATACTTTCTAACTGAAGTTTTCACTGTTAAACTTTGAAAGTACTTTATATATTCTAGACCCTTGCCAAGTACAAATGTTTTCTTCCACCCTGCAGTGACCTTTCGTTTTCTTATAGAGTCCTTCTTATTTTAGTGAAGTTCAATGTATTAATTTTTCATGGGGAATGCTTCTTGTGACTGGTCTAAGAATTCTACACCAAGTACTAGGTCTGGAAGGTTTTTCCCATTTGTTGTATTCTAAGAGCCTTAAGTTGTATATTTAGAGTCAAATTTATAATCTGTTTTGAGTTAATTTTGAGTAAGTTTAGTTTGGGATACATTTTTTTGTCCATGGATTGTTTTAGTGCTACTTGTTGAAAAGACTAGCTTCCTTCTCAAATTGTCTGTGCAAAATTGTCAGAGTTCAGTTGGCCACGCCATCCTGGGTCATGTGTGGTTCCTCTAGTTCTCCCGCCAATATCACACTGCCTTGATTATTGTAACTATATAGTAAGCTTTGGGACCGTGGAGACGTAGGACTTCTACTTGATTTTTCAAAATTGTTTTAGTTATTCTATTTACCTTTTTTTTTTTTTTTTTTTTTTTTTGTGGAGCCAGGGATTGAACTCAGGCCCTTGTGCTTGCCAGTGAAGCACTTATTCCACTGAACCATCTCCCCGGCCCTGTCTATGTGCCTTTCTGTTCCATTCAAATCTAAGAATAGCACTGGCTATATCTACAAAAACGCCTTAATAGAATTTTGATAGCAGATGTATTATCAAGACACCAATATGGGACAAGTTGATGTCTTCACTGCATTGACTCTCATAGGCCATGAACATGGTATATTTCTCTAGCAATTCTGGTAGTCTTTGGGCCGGAGAGATGGCTCATGAAGTAAGCACTTCTGCTGGGGAGATGGCTCAGTGGAATAAGTGCTTCCCTGGCAAGCGCAAGGGCCTGAGTTCAATACCCAGTTCTGCCAAAAAAAAAAAGTTTAGATAGTCTTTGATCGCTTTCATTGGCATTCTGTAGTCTCCAACTTGTAAATCCTGTGTTTCCTCTCTTAGACTTACACCTAATTTCCTTTTTAAGCAATTATAAATACTGTAATATTTACTTTCCCTTTCAGTGCACATTGCTAACATATAGAACTATAATTTACTTTGTATCCTGTAAACTTACTGAAGTCACTATTAGTTATACAAGAGTGTTGCAGATTGCACGAGGTGTTCTATGTAGTCCATACATGCCATTTGCAAATAGCAGTAGTTTTATGTCTTCCTTTCAGTCGTGTACATTTTATTTTATGCTCCTGATCTATTTCTATTACTATGGCTAGAATTTCCAATAGTGTGTTGAACAGCAGGGGGAAAACTGTACCTCCTCAGTTTGTTCTTTGTTTTAGAAGTAAAGTATCCACTTTTTCACGATGATGTCAGCCGTGGACTTTGTGTAAGTATTCTTTATCAAGTTAAAGAAGATAACCTCCACCGGTAAGTACCTGGGAGTTTTATCACGAATAGATGTTGAAGTTGTCGAATGCCTTTTCCACACCAACTGAGTGGTCATGTAATTTCTCTTGTTTAGCCAGTTCATAGGGTAAGCCATAGACTGCTTTTTAAATGTGAGACCATCCTCACTCCCTGAAAAAAAAGCCCATGGAATTATGGCTTATAATTATTTGCACATATTGTGAGTCCTACTTACTAACATTTCATTAAAAATGGCTGCAACTCACACCTATCCACATGATGGGTCTGTGGGCCTTTTGCTGTTTGTTTTGCCCTGACTTTTTCTGGTTATGGTATCAGAGTAATATTGTCTTTATTAAATGAGCTGAGAAGCATTCCTCCTCTTCTATTTCTTGGAGCAATTATGAGAATTCTGTGTGAGCCTGTGTTATGGTTTATGTCAAGCTGTCCCCCAAAGCTTCGTGTGGTCATTGGCGTTCTGGAGTTTGTGACTGATTATTGTGAATGTGGGTGATGCACCCACCCTGGGGCAAAAATCTGCCTTGTAACATAAGGAAGGGAGAGAGGCTGCTAGCTGCCGAAGCTGCTGCCCCTCCCTTTGCTCTTTGCTCTTTGCCTCTGCCACGTGCCGCTCTGCCTTGGAGCCAGCGGAGTATGGAATGAAACCTCCACTAACTGTGAACTAAATAAGCCTTTTGTTTTTTAATTTTGGGGGGCTGGGTATTTTGTCCCAGCAAAAAGAGAAAAGTAGCTGAGACAGAATTTGGTACCAGAGGGCTGGCGAGATAGCGCAGCAAACTAAGCACCTTAGGCAAGCACAGGAGCTGGTGTCCAATCCCGGGTACCATATGCTGCACCAGCCCCAGCCCTGGGCACGCTGAGCCAGCCACTGAGACTGAGCATGGTGGTACAATCCCAGCACCGGGGAGGCTGAAAACAGGAGAATCACTATGAGTCTGAGCTGCAGAGTGGGACCCTGTGCCAAATACACTTAAAAAAAATAATTCAGTACCAAAAAGGTGGGGTCTTTGCTGTGACTAGCTGACCATGAGGGATACGGGGTTCTGGGAATGGCTTATGGGAAGACATGGGAAATGTCTGCAGATGTCATCTGTAAAAGAAGCACTGGAACGGCTTTGGCTATTCTGTATGGGAGATTCTGACCAAAGCTCAGACGACCAGAATGTTGATAGAAATTCTGCCTATAAAGACCAGGCTGGGGAGGTTTCTGCTGGGAAGAAGGACTGCATTGGTTGTTGGACTTCAGATGGTCTGTGTTGTGGTGTGGCAGAAAGTTTGTCTGAATTTTGTTTATGTTCAGAAACTTTGCCTTAGACTGAGGTTAAGTTTGGCAGACTAATTAATCGGGCAAAAGAAATTTCAAAGCCATCACATGTTGAGGCAGCGGCATGGCTATTGTTGGAGGCTTTTAGTCAGATTTATGTGGAGAACCTAGAGTAAAGAGCACAGCTGGATGATTTAAAATGTTGTGCATTTGACGAGAATGGAAGCTCCAATAAAGCTGTGGAATGCAAAGTTGAGAGGTGCTCCATTGCCAAGAAGGAATGAGAGAATGGAAAAGATGGCCTGAGGCCATCACAGGAGGCAGCAGGGCTCTACCCTTTGCAGCCTCAGAATTGCAAAGGTCAGGGACTTTGTCTTGGGGAAAGAGCCACAGACCCCATGTTCCAAAATGGTGGTAGCAGCCACACCAGGTAGAATGGTGCTGGCACAGAGAATTTGTTCCTCAGAATCAGGGTCAGAGTGCTCAGAGATCCAGGAACTTGACTCCTACAGCCAAGAGGGAAGAAATCCTGGCTCCTGCTCCAGCTGGCAGCAGACCTTGGCATCATCTGCACGGTATTGGCTTTAGGTGCTTGTATAGTGCAGGAGTTCTGAAGTTAAGAAGGCTTCCACCTAGATTAGAGAAGGCCCGGGAGGCAGGCAGTGAGCCCCTAGGAGGGCAATGAGAAAAGCTGGAGTGAGAAGCCTATCAGTGGAAACCCCAGAAGTCTGGAGAAGCCAGGAGCATGGATCGTCTAAGAAAAGCTGCAGGAAAGGAACAAAGCAGGCCTAAGTGAGAAGTCATAGGCGCTACCACCAAAAGTGTCATAGAGGTGGAGCCACCTGGAGCTCGCAGCTGCTTCAGATGCTCCACATGGACCTACGAGACTTAATGTTGGCCCTTCTGTATTTGGGACTTGCTTTGGTCCCAATGCTTGGCATCCTGCTATACCTTTTAGAGTGCTAGTGTTCATCTTGTGTCATTGAATGTTGGAAGTGTTTAACATTTCTTTTGTGCCAGGGCTCACAGCAAAGAGTTTGCTTAAGATCTTGGAGACGACTTGGGGTTTAGACTTTTCAACTCTAGAGATGGACTAGAATAGCTTTTGCATAGAGGGATGTACATGAGTCTTTGGGGGCCCATGGCAGAATGTTATGAGCCAAGTTGTCCCCCCAAAGCCTCATGTAGTCATGGGGTGGCTTCTGGAGTTGTGATTGATTATTGTGGGTGTGGTTGCTGCACCCACCCTGGGGCATCCAGTGTAGGGAGGGGAGAGAGGGTAGCTCACTGCCGCCTCTCCCTTTGCTCTTTGCTGTTTGCCACCATCACGGGCTGCCCTGTGCCATGTGCCCCTCTGCCTTGGAGCCAGCAGAGTATGGGCTGAAACCTCCACTGACTGTGAGATAGATAAACCTTTTCTTCCTTAATTTTTGGTCTTGGGTATTTTGTCCCAACAAACAAAGAGTAGCTTAGACCGCCTGCTCTAAATGCTTAGTTAGGATTCATCAGTGAAATTATCTGGCTCTGGAGATCGAAGCTGTCAGATGTGTGCAGAGCTGTTTGCTGTATTTCCTTTTTATCCTTTTTAAGTTTTCAAATTCTATAGTGGTCTTCTGTTTGGTGCCCAATAATATTAATAATCCGCATCTTCTCTCTCTCTCTCTCTTTTTCTTTGTCAACCTTGCCATTTCTTCTGTGATTCATTCTACAGGATGAATGTTAGATCCTCTCTCTCTCTCTCTATCTATCTATCTATCTATCTATCTATCTATCTCTGTCTCTCTCGGGCCTCACTGTGCAGGCTGGCCTTGAACTCACTATATAGCCCAGGCAATTATAGGTATGTACCACCACAGCCAACTGTTTCTCTTTTTAATCTATTTTCCTTATACTGTTTACATTGAATAGTATATACCATTCTGCTTTTTGTTTTAATTGTGGTAGTCTTGGAGAAGAGGACTGTAGTTGCTATTGTTTGTGCTGCTGGGCATCAAACTCTTAGCTCTTCTTCGTATACTCTCTTTGCTGAAACTCTTCCTTTTTGTTACTTATTTCAAACATATTTACAATTTTCACATTGCAGCATTTTGTTTGTTTTTTGGGGTTTTTTTTTTTTTTGGCAGAACTGGGGATTTAACTCAGGCCCTTGCACTTACCAGGGAAGCACTTATCCCACTGAGCCATCTCCCTGGCTCCCTGCAGCATCCTTATCATAGCTGCTTTAAAATACTTATGAGAGAGCCGGGCGTGGTGGCGCATGCTTGTAATCCCAGCACTCGGGAGGCTGAGGCAGGAGGATTGTTGTGAGTTCGAGACCAGCCTGAGCTACAAAGTGAGCTTAAGGCCAGCCTGAACTGCATAGTGAGACCCTGCCTCAAAAAGACAAAAAAATAATAATAATAATAATAATAAAATAAAAATAAAATACTTATGAGAAACATTCTAACACGCATGACATTGGGCTTTGGGCCCCCTCTCGTGTCTTCTCCTCGTGCTGAGATCTTTCCATTTCTCAGCCGGGCGGCCTTTTCACTGAGATCTCAGCATTCGGGTGATGGCGGTGTAGCCTCTGGACCTTAGGTCTTGCTTTCTTCTCTGACACCCTCCAGCAAGATAGGGTGAGCCCAGCCTCATTGCTGCCACACAGAAGGAGAGGCAGGAGCCCGGGCGCTCGGCGCAGGCGCGGACGCAGGGAGTGAGGAGCCGCGCGGCGGGGCGCGGCGGGGCCTGGACCGGCCTGGCGGGCGGGGCGCAGGCGCCCGGGAGCTCGAGGCCGAGTGGCGTCCGCCTGCGGCGCTGGGGCGATGATGACGCCCTTCTTTCCAATTGGTGACTAAGAACTAAAAACAAGGACCAGCTTGATAGCAGCAGTGCTCAGGAATCAGAAGAACCAGTACCCAGGAGTCAGAAGACATGTGTTGTAGTCCCGGTCCTGCTACTTCTCAGTGTTTGAGTTTCCCTGTGTCTGTGTCCTCATCAGTAGTAATGAGGTACTTTTGATCATCTGTGGAAGTATCCCTGTAATTCATTTTTCTTCATTGCAATATTAAGAATTATATCAAATTGAAAAGATATGAATGAATATCCTAAAAAAAGAAAAAGGAAGACTTTACACCCTTCTCGTTATTCAGATT